>QANX01006215.1:104674-126817 GCA_003254975.1 Ochetophila trinervis | reverse complement strand
AAAAAAAAAAAAAAAAAAAAAAAAAAAAAAAAAAAAAAAAAAAAAAAAAAAAAAAAAAAACAACAACAACACACACCCATTATTTAAACAGAAACACTCACTTGTCCTCCAGAATCTTTTGAAACTGGTTGAACAGCTAATGACATCACTGGTTCTGGGACATTCATAGAAGTCATGGTATATCTCACTGACCCATCAGTGAATGTATCTCCTGATGAGACAAAGGATATGTCTTAGACAACACTTTATAGAAACAAAACAGAACTAAACCGAAAAAAATCATCATGATCATCACATTGCATTCTGTAACAAGTGCAACCTTCTCCAAATTGCAGAAGTTTCTACTCCATGACTTTTTCTTTGTAATGAAACTTTTTAATCTCTAAATGGCTCAAAAATATCCATTACGACATGGCCCTGATTTTTGGATACTCAACAAATACCAACTCCTCACTCCCATTGCCATGCTCTTATGATGACTAGGGATAACAACTTCAATAACATATCTACATTCTAGATATCCATCTTTATAAATACATCTTCGTGCACAATTACTTGCTTTGTACACATAAAAGGAAGGAGACAAAACCTGATGCACAATCCACACCAAATACAGCAACTATTTGCCCAGCATGTGCCTCTTGAATATCCTGCAGATAAAGAACTCCACGAGGAGTAACATATATCATTAACATAACTGGAACTAAACCTGCTTACATTCAGAATGCAGTCTATTTACTAAGGGAAATACTTTTTATTACGATGATTACAAGTTTGCAACCTGATACCTAATATAACCCTAGTTTCCAACCAGAGCCCAAAACTACCACAATTATCTTTAGATGTGTTTAATTTAAGAAAGATAGCACAAATGTCAAGCAAAACCTAACCTCCATCTCATCAGAATGCATCCGAACCAAGCGAGGAACCTATACAAAAATTCAACAGAATATAAGGAGTAATCTCAAAGGATTCAAAACAGCGAATCATACTGCCGACATGAAAAATTGATATTTGAGCCCACCAAGAATAAATTTTCTTTTACCAGTTTTAACAAAACCAGTAATTATACAAACCAAATAATCCAACTCTCCACAAATACAAGCACCATAGACCATTCCATAAATCACATTTACTTGTATTGGCTTTCTAAACTCAAATTACATCACAAAAGATTAGACAAAAAAAATTAATAACATGAAGCAAATATTGCAGAAACAGGCCGCTCATGAAGCATAAAGGCTTTCTGGACATAGATAAAAGACCGTAAATACAAAATTTCACACTGCTTCAACTTGCCTTAAGTTTCTTTCCTGTGTTCACGTTGATGATAAAATCACCCTTGCGAATGACACCTTCGTAGATTCTTCATAACAAAGATAGTTGTTAGTATAATCGATGTACCATATTCCTCATTAAAACAAAAGTAAGGGGAACAAGGAACATAACATCTCCCAGGAATACCTTAGAAATGTTAACTGACCGAAACGTCCTTCCTCCAATTTAAAAGCCAACGCCACAAGAGGTCCATCTGGAGTTCCAGTCAATGTAACCTACACCAAGATTCTATTCATTGTCCAACCAGGTCTTGAAACAAAATGAAAGATGTTCAGAATAAACTTTCACCAGTTTAATACCTTCTCTTCATTTTTTGTCTGGTCAAGAGCATAGTTACTAACTTCCGATGGATAAGGCAAATAACTAAGCACGCCATTCAAAAGTGGTTGTACACCCTGTATTTCAGAATTTGCATAAGAGAAGTATATATACCAACATCTGATAATGCACAAACAAGTAGAACCATCAACATAGGATGATCACTAATTATCATTATGAGAGAAAAGAAGAGGACTGACTATATATGATACTGATAGGAAAAATTGATACCAGAGAAGCTGCTGTTATTGGTCACCTTACCAGCTATCTCAAAAAGAACCATACAGCTTATAGAAAGAGAGCATAAGGTCTCAAAATTTCAGGAAATAAAATATACTGATACGTAACTCAACAAAGAAACTACCAGCTTTGCAAAATTATAGTAATTTTAAGCTAATAGTAAAATAATAATAATTAAGAGAATTTAGTTTACAACAGAATATAATCTTAATGTTATTTAACATGTCAGCTAATTTTACTTCAAAGTCAACTTAATGATGACTGCAGACTACTACAAAAAAACACACAACCATCCTAAGGAATAAATTTCTAAAAATAAAATAAAAAATTCAAAAACATGCCTTGTTCTTGAAGGCACTACCCATGAATACAGGTACAAATTTCCTTGCCACTGTAGCCCGGCGAACAGCTTCCTGTTCAAAAAGAAAACAAAACAGTAAATTTCAAGATCATATCGAAGCATGCAAAAGAAATTTGAAATTTTCTTGATCAAAAAGTGAAATATAGGACTACTTTCACACTAAGCCACCACACTAGACTAGAAGTTTTGCCATGAAATTTCTTTAGGACACAATCAATATAGATGGGTGAATCATGAAAACTCTGAATCACATTTCCATCATTAATATAAAGCTTTCCGTTTTCCTTCTCCTATTCTTTTAGCTTTATTTCCTTATACTGACATACCTCAAGATCAGTAGATGATATGGGATCATCATTGAGAAATGCTTCAGCAAGTTTATCATCAACTTCAGAAACAACCTCAATTAGTTCACGCCTTTTTTCTGCAACTAAGCCCTCCATATTTGCAGGAATTTCTTCAATTACAACCTTTTCACTAAAATATACAATCCAATACAAAAGGTTGACAATGTAAGAAAAAGGTTAATTCAAATGAATCGTCTAAAAAGCTAAATTTAGAAACAGACCCACTAGAGCCTTGAAAATAGTAAGCTTTTAACTGCACAAGGTCAACAAGACCCTTGAAATCTTCCTCCAGCCCAATAGGTACTTGCATGGCAGCACTGTGATGCCGGAGCTTAGACCTTGCCTACAAGAGAAACCAATTTAATTATTATATTTCGATATAACAGTCAAAGTTAATACAATTTTTCACTGTACACTAAACAAACCCAATTCTGAATTAAAAGAAAGAGGTCTTTCTCTTACTCATCAAACTTTAACATCTACCTGGTTGAGAACTTTCCATGGATCGGCTCCCATTCTATCAAGTTTATTTATAAATGCAAGTCTTGGAACTTCATATCTTCTCATTTGTCGATCGACAGTAATTGACTGACTCTGCACCCCACCAACACTACAAAGCACAAGAATGGCACCATCAAGAACACGCAAAGCCCTCTCAACCTCAATGGTGAAATCAACGTGACCAGGGGTGTCAATTATGTTAATCTGCAATGGCACATTTCCATATGTATAAAAAAGATACACAATAGTATAAGTAAATTAAAAAGATACACAATAGTATAAGTAAATTAAAGCAACTTGACCTTTGTTAGGCTGGAAGACAATTTAAAAAATAATAAAGCTCAATAATTTTCAGCTCTCAAAATCAAAATAGTATCTTCAATTCCCACTTTATCTGTAATCAGGTGATGAAAATCAAAATTCAACTTTCAGTACTTCATCGGTCATCTAACTTGCCTTAAATTTTAATACTAGTTGATTAACAACAAACTGAATAACCACCAACTCCAGCTAACAAAGAAAGAAAAGTAGCAGCAGATTAATAAAACTTTTACTCTCTGTTTTCAACAAGTTTATAAATTTGTAACTACTAGTTAATAATCGTAACCATGGATTATACTACTGGACCAACACAGCACGCAGTGTAGCTGAATTTCCATTTCTACAACTCCATATCAATCTAGGTCCTTTTTCATTCTTATTCACCAAAACATGGTCCTTTTTCATTCATATTCTTTTAAGTACCTGATATCCATTCCAAGTACAGTAAGTAGCAGCAGACTGAATGGTAATTCCCTTCTCTCTCTCCAAATCCATGGAATCCATTTTAGCACCAACCCCATCTCTCCCTCTAACTTCATGGATCTCATGGATCCTTCCAGTGTAATACAGAACTCGCTCGGTGAGCGTGGTCTTGCCGGAGTCGATGTGAGCAGAGATCCCGATGTTCCGGAGCTTCTCCATCGATTCCTTCCACCATAGCTCTTTCTCTTCTTTCGCTCGCGCAAGGTTTCCTGCCGAGTAATTCCGGAGGTGGGAGGTTCCGATGAGGATTGAGGCAATCGACGACGTGGACGGCGTCGTTCTGCAAGGTGAACCGTAGAGAGTGTAGAGAAGGCGTGGCGTGGTGGGTTTAGGGAAGCGCACCATGGTGGTGGTGACTGGTGAGATAGGGTTTTCGAGGGTTGAGGTTAAACCCTGAACCCTGGTCCCCTAGTGCAGTCTCTGTGAGGGTTGACGGAGGAGGTTTGATTGGGAGGGGTGGGAACATGAAACAGGCGGGTATTTGGGTACGGTACGGGTTTCCGAGCAATGATGAAATGGGTCGGTTTTTTACAATAAAAGAAAGATGATATTTTGCTGAAAACTATTTTCTTTACTATTTGGTTTTCTTTTTTGTAATAAAATGATTTTATTGGCACGTTGTCATCATTTTCTATACTATTTATCTTCCAGCAAATATATAATTTTAGTAATTTAATTTTCACAATGAAATTATTGTAATATATAATTGATAATTTTAAAATATTATTATCAGTAATAATAATTATTAATAATATTTTATTATTATTTATTTTTAAAATTAATCATTAATAATAGCCTGCATTTTAAAATTTTCAATACATTTTATGATAGTCTGATTATTAATTTTGATCGTTTATATAAATAAATATTCTATATTTGGATGATAATTTTTTGTGACGATAGACCTGACCAACCCGCTTATAGCAAGGATCGAGCACAAAACCAAATACAACCAAATTCTTTTCAAATTTCAGCGAAGGAATTACTTTTTCTTTTTCTTTTTTTATAGTTACCAAAAGTAATTTCCTTCAAAACGAACGAAAGCTTATGTTCAAATGGATTACAGATTATTTTTACTTCTGAGAAAATGATATCCAAATAGGTAGAGCACCTCATAGTTGCGAGTCATAGTGTCAAAGACTTAAAGATCCATCTACATAGCTTTAAAATCAGATTCTTTTCGACAAAGGAATTACAACACAAGCACCAAAAAGTGTGTGTCGGTTTTTTGTTTCTTTGTGTTTTTTATTTTTTTTATAATTATTAGAAGTAATTTCTTTCAAAACGAACGAAGGCTTATATTCAAATATGTTACAGATTATTTTTCCTTCTAATAAAATCATCTCCGTTGGTTAGAGCACCTCATAGATGTGAGTCAATAGTGTCAAAAACGTAAAGATCCATCTACATAGCTTTAAAATCAAGTTGCAAGTAATAAAAAATAAAATAAAAAAAGGTTTAAACTGGCCTTCGATAAAAATCTTCATAGCTATAATAGAGTACTTGATGAAGTTAGGAATACCAACTAATCAAAAGTCTGTACTGGTGGATCCCCTAAGACGCAAATAAAAACATTATGGAAAAGGTAGTTTCTCTCATGTAAATTGCAAATCCTACAAAGCCTGAATCTCCAACCCTGTGTGCTCCCCATGTGTAGTTGATGCAGAGTTCTTGCTCTCTTCGGAGTTCATCTCTTGAACCGGTGGAGGATTAACAACGGTCATCTGCATGCTAGTATTATCGGATAAATGGTTCCTCATCTCCCTGTGCTCTTGACACAGTGCGCACCAGTGCATACAGCAGTGCACCAGGCATGGATCACATGGTGAATTCTACAAAGAAGGTAACAAGTACAATGTGGTTAGCATCCAGGACCAAGCACGGCTTTTGTGTTTGTGAATGTGTAGGACTAAACTTACCTTAAGATGATATTTCTTCTGCAGTGTTTGTCGATTAAGACCAGTGTAGATGCCACACATCCACCATGCAAAGAACAGGCTCTCAAAAATGAGAAATGATGTCTTTGGATCGATACCATGGAAGAGGGCTGTTGCTGCTGCAACTGCCATTCCACCTTCAATGCATATGGCATGACAAACACATGCATTTGACCAACGAATTTCGTCTCGTAATGTTTCAACATTACGCCCAAACAATACACAAGGACAAAAGACTCCTGTCCAGCCTGCAATATAAAGATAATGATTCTAGAGCTGATCAATGACTAGGACAGAGATTCAGGGATAGTAGTTCAGAGATAGTTACTTGGAATTGTCTCCACCCTCAATGAAATATTTTTAAAATCTTACCAGTTAATCAGTTATTACCTTTTTAAATTGCTAGATAAGCAAAAAGAAAATATTAGAGCTTAATTCTTCTCATAGATCTTCCTGTCAAACTGATGGCATTTACATGCTAATTTAAGCAGATATTGCATTCAAAATTATTTAGTCTACTTGCAAAACCTGAAGGTATTCCTCCCGAGACCAAAAGAGTATGCATATACTTCATTTTCATTTTTTAAAACAATCCTTAATTAAATCATTTAAATGTTTACAGCGAGACTAAATTTCAGGTGCATGACAAGCAAACACATCGTCCGTAACAAGAAAAACCAAAGAGCATATTTACAAAGGACAAATGAGCAAGGCATTTTCTACGCAAGTGAATGGAATTAGTTTCATTTGCCTTTTCTAAGAAAAGTGCTTGATTTTATGGACGTAGCAACTCATTTAGAAAATTAATTATATTCTTTTATAATGAATGGTCGTATATTATATCACCAACATTTTTCTACTATCAAACAATCATGTGCACTGGTGACTCAGCAATAGTCGCGACTTCTTAGTATATTCATCACTCTGACACCAGACAACAAATTCCTGTAGAAAATTCTAAACTAGTAAGCATAACAAAGGCCTCTCACGTCATATGAGCCTTTTTTCAGATGTAATCTAATCAGGAAAAGCGAGAATAATTATAAAGATGCCAAATTATGAATGCAATAAATAGAAAATTGATAAAGCAGATTTTTACAGGTATTAAAATCTTCGGCACAGCCACAAATCCCTGTTGTCCAATCTTCATCAGCTGGAGGTTGGTAACTTTCAGGTAGGGGTTGCCCGCATTCCATACACCTATGAACGACCAACTGTCCAATGGAAAACATAATCAGCATCATCATCGACAACAATACCTGTTGGAGAAACTTGATAACATCTTTGGAAACCAACGCTTCTATGCGTATTGGCCTTGGGCCAAATCGATAATAAATCTCTCCATTGTTCACAATATGAACTACAATACAGCATCATAGTCTGTTCAAACTATTCCTACTCTTTGTAAAAGAAGAAAATGCATCACCAAGACAAACTATAAGCAGAATTGTAAGGTGATCCATGACAAGATTAGTATTCTCATGAAATCTAAAATATTAATAACCATTCTATTTACAATTTAGTTGATATTTCCTAAAACGACCCAATTTTCAAATAGTTCACTGGAAAGAACAAAAACAACAAAAGCAAACCAGAACAAGCACATAAGAAGCAAAAAAACACCATTGTCTTTGTCCACTGTCATTGAACCAAATCGGTCCCACATTGGAAGACAAATAGAAAATGGTTGACAAACTATGACTTTATGACCCAATTTCTTTCTTATTGATCCCAAAATCCTCTTGGCGATCATATAAGTCGAGGGAAGAGTCACAGGTAATTCAAGGAGGCAACTTTTATGGTGTGAACCAAAGGGCATTCGTAAATTTCGAAACTTTAGTGATTGTTAAAGTCTATATACAATTACAAATTTAACAATGAGAAAAAGAAAAGATTAACAAAAATAAAGATAAAAAGGACCAGACTTGAGGAACTTCAATGGGCTGGTTGAGCTCTCCGGGCGTGATGTCCTCCAAAGGCGATTGATCCTGATCCTTTGTCAGCTTCACGTATCTGGATTGTGCATTCCCTTCAGCCATCTGATCCAACCAATGCACAATCAAATTATACATTTATTCTATAAAATATATACGCAGAGAGATAGATGAATGCGAAATGTACCTTGGGATGAATGCGAAATATACAGCTGAGACAGGGAAACCTGCTTGAAATCTGAAGGAGGTTTCAGAGAGAATAAGGAGACCGATGAGACCCTTCAATCCGCTCGCTGGCTTTTGGGTATTGAATGCCTATGAATCTATAATCTTCTCCTCTGTTTTTTATTAACTAACGCATGCATTGCTCGTTTGCTCTTGCTTCTTCTTTTTTCATTTTTTCCAATCCAAAACAAATATATTTGACTCGGGAACGCCCTTCTGGGCCATTGACCTTTTTTTGCACTATTACCAATCAATCACGTAGATTTGCTGGGCATGAGGCACCGACGTCGTTTTTCCAACCCGGGTTGTATACGTTAGGAATCTACCAGTAATAACGCTGTATTTTATGGCTACATTTTAACCTTTTGCCACGACTGAACGAATAGTGCAGTAAAAGCCAACAAATGGAAGCTATTGGTATTCTAGTTTCTCTATCACCAAAAGTCATTTAAAATTTAAATGAAGTAAAATGCAATAATTTTATCTTTAGCAGAATTAGCAGCAGATTGTGTAAAGCTAGCAAATTTATTAGTAAACTGTGGCACTATTATAAACAAACATGTTTTATTGACAAATAAAGAAAAAATCTGTTTTGTAGATTGAAAATATCAACTGTTGCATATCAGCATCTACTTTTACGTTTTCTGCATCTGTATAAACGTGCTCCATTATGGTTCAATCAATCTATTTTAAATACTTTTTCGATGAATCAATTTTTTCTCTTTTATGTTTGGCAAATTCCTATTAGAAATTAATGGATTTTTAACTGTTACTTATTGGAGTTATTTTATTTAAGTTTGTCTTTTGCTATTAGACAGAATGAAGGTGATATTGTATTTATGATATACTTGGTCAATTTCTATCCAAAAAAATAAAATCTAAATCAATAAAACAAATAAAAACTCCTTTTTCTTTTGGGTAAATATCAGGGTAAGTAGGCTTTCCTTTTTTTGGTGTGTTGTGGTTTTACAATTGGAAGACTTCAATTACCTATTGGGGATTGAAACCTAATGCTCTAGAATAAAACTTTAGGTTGGTTACACAAACACAACATATATTTTAGCATGAGGAGTTTTTGACTGAACAATTAATGCCTATATGTAGGTGTCCATTTACGAGATGGATTGTTCATGCCCAACTGCAATATATTTAAGAGATGGACTGTTCATGACCAACTGCAGGCATACTTTGCACTTAAAAGTGTAGCTCATTGGTAGAAGCTAATCGAACAATCACACATGCGAGTACAGGAGTCGTGATTCGAGTTTTGGTAGGTACATTTTGACTCAAGTACTCTTCTTCGCTGCTATTGCATGAGGAAAATAGAAGTTTTAACGACACGGACTCTTATTTCGGACTCTTATCTCAAACTTCTATCAAGTTAAAAAAATGCATGGATCGTTCCACTTGCTAAATAAGACCTATGATCTCGCTACGGATAAATCTTTTTTTTTTTTTTCCAAAAGTTGAGGCATACTTATGCACCATGCTGTTTATGACAGATCTTCTCGCCTGGTAATCACAGTACTGCTGTACATCCTGCATGCATTTGTGCATATGATGAAAATTTCATTTAAAATGAGAAAAGAAAGAGGTTTGAGTATTAATTCATGAAAAATAAATTAGCATTGAGTTGTGGCTTTGGATTTGTAGAACTTATAAGGGGAACTTTAAGTAATAGGTTATTGATGTCTTTTATAAGATTCTAAATTCCACTTCATGTTCAAACAATTGAAACTTATTGATTCTAACGTGCTTATACGGTTAACATACAGTGCAACTTCCAACATAAAGGTAAAAGCTGGGCACCATTTTTGCCCAAGTGAATAAAGCTTCTTAAACTATGAGTGACTATCAAGATTAGATTTTACAGTCATATTATCCAATGTATCTTAAAAATAATTTATGCTCCTTATATAAAAGGAATAGTTAAAAAAAATCTCTGAAAATAAACTCACATTAAGAACTTGTATATAAAAACCAAGATCCATGGATAATAAGAATCAAAGAATTATATGACTAACCAAAGAATATAATGCTTTCATAAAAAATCAAAGAATATGCCTAACCTTGAGGCGTCGTTCGGTGATGAGTGAGCCGCTGTTGGAGAGAAAAGGTCTAGAACGATTAAGTGATTAGGCATTTAAATTTTTATTTTATTTTATTTTTAAAAAAAAGGAGATAATTAGGATGATTTCGATCAGATGTGGCACTTTTAAAACAAATGGCTTTGTTTGACTTGAATTGGATGCAGCCAAGAATTGGAGTCTTTGGTTAATCTTTTTACATGTAATGATAAGGATAAAGTGAAAACAACAGAGGATAACATAAAGAAAAAACAAACAAACAAACGAAAACAGAGTAATACTGACAGAGTTCAACAAAAAAAAAGAAAAGAAAAAAAAAAAAGTAGATAATTCCATCTCCGTTGGTATTGTTCAGTTGAGAAGATTTAGTATAGAGAAAAAGAAATGGGAGGAGGTACCATGCACATTGACCTGCCTATTACGCAGCTCAGAGCTTCCTCCTCTAGCCTACCCTCTAAGTCTTGTACTTCCTATCTTAACCTTCCAGATTCAGCCAACCATTCTGCTGCACCTTTCAAACCAACTCGCTCTGCTTCTTGTTGCTGCTGTGGCAGCAAAACTTGCATAAAACTTGAAGCTGTAAATGGAAAAGATACTACAGCAACAGGGTTTTCATGTAACTCTGTTTTCGGCCCTGTTCCATCCCAATCTGAAGTTCAAACTGCAACATCTTTTCTTCAGAAGTGAGTAATAACTTTTCAGAACTGTCTATCTTTGTGCATAAATTAACTTTTTGTATTGTTAATCAAGATGAACAAACTACAGATGCGAATATGGAATAGCAAAATATTGAAAATATTCCTCTTTGTTCAATTAATTTATTTTGGTCGTATTTCCATCGTTCTTTGTACTTAGGGATTCAAATGTTTTAATCCGAATTGAACAGTTTTGGGCATGGTATATATCCAAGTGGGTCAGACTTGAATTGGCTTCTAGAGATGGTGGAGAGACGTGTGCCCAGAACATTGCTTAGAAGAGTTTACGATGCTTTTCAGTTGTTGCAAACAGATCCTTACGTTGAGGTGTCTACAATTTATTTACCACCAAAGGCTGGCCTTAGAACTGTTTCTGCTCTGGTTTTAACGTTATGGGTTAAATTTAATTTTTCGATTATCTGTTTGCTTTCAGATTTATACTTTAGTAAACCTATGTTATGGTAAAGATTATTCTATTGGATTATTGCATTTGAAGATTGTCGAATATGATTTACCATAATATTAATGATATACATGAATACCTTAAATCTACATTTACTTTTGTTTTCTGAATGTAGAGAGTGGCGGTTTCACTGTCATCTGATAAAGCAGTGTGGGATGCAATCATGAATAATGAATTGGTTCGGAAGCTGAGAGAACCTCTCTGCGCAGGTTTAATTATTTCACCATTTGCATACCTAATCTACATTTTTTTTCTTTTCTTTTTCTGCTTTGTTTTTTTTTTTTTTTTTTTTTGTTCTTTTGGTACAATAATTTTCTACTACTTGATTCATTTTACATTTGGTATGATCGAACTATTTCTCATAGATGAAACTGGAAAGACTCAGAATTCAAGCGAAGAAGCAGACTTGGGTGCACAAATTTGGCGGTGGATTTGGGAAATCACAAAAGTAAAAGTGGTGGAACTGCTTGAGAAATTTCAATCACTGATGAGTGAGATATTTCATTATCCTACAACCGAGAAGGGAAACCCTGCAGCAGATAATAGGGACCAATTAGAAGACAAAGTAAGATCATCATTGCTTCTCTCGGTTGTCATCATTTTGGTTGTGGTAGTGGCTCGGCTCCAAAGGGCTTGATCATCATTTTGGTTGTGGTTGTGGGTTTTGCTTATCTCCCAGCTCCAATGAGTCAGTTTTCCGGCATGATCAATTCATGCTTAATGTTAAGGAAAATAAAAACTAAAATTTTAGAATTTATTTTCATTGGAATATATAATGAATTTTGTATCATATATTTGTGTAATAAATAACTTTGGTTAAATGTATAAATATTGCAACAAAAAATATTATTGGAGTTTTATCTTTTAAAAATAAATTAACTAAGCGTATTAAATTGATACGGATACAAGCAATCAAATATAACAGGATGAAACCTTGAATAAGACTATAAGAGTAAACCAATAACATCATGAAAGGCAAGGTAATCAATAACATCTATATTCCCCAGTCCGCCTAAATACAGGGGAAACTGAATCTCATATCTCAAGAAGCATATCATAGAGGAATTGGACGCATAAAGAGTGAAAGGGTAGGTCACAGTTCAAAATTAGAGAATCAGGACATCCAGAATTTTGGACCCATCAATTGACGATCTGCAGCAGAACCTTGGCTGGCAAGCTTATGAATACGTGATGAGAATTCTTCAGCCTGGCAAGAGTGGGGGATGTCAGAATTCGTTAAATCAATATTGAATAGACAATACCAGTCATACATACTGATATATATATATATATATATATATATATATATATATATATACGCTAAACTATGAAGGTATAAATATTTAACAACATAAAAACTAACCTTTTCATCGATCCACATTAAAGAACTTAGCTGATTGTTTAATATTCGGACTACAACATCTAATGGAGCAATGGCATCATTTGCATCAATCTCTCCACCCTGAAATAACAAAAGGGTATACATTCCAGCTGTAAACATTTGATGGAAAGAGGCTTATCAAGATGTGGAAACATTAAACCGAAACAGGTTTACCTGGCTGGCATTTAGGGTCTGAATAATTTTTTTGATTTGTTCTGCCATCTGCTCTAATTCCCTCTCTATTAACTCAGCTTGCTCATACCTGCAATTAAAAAGAAAACAATTAGCAGCAGCAGAAAAAGAAAAAACAAAACAAGATACAGAGAATGCCCACAAAAAGATATTTACACAATAACAAAATAATTAACAGTTCAATTTCCCACCAAAAACCAATTCCAAAAGTTTATCAGCCAACCTTCATTTAAAGTAAGCTATATAACTCCATCAAGGCAGTCAAACAGAATAAAAATTGCTTACATTGCATCTCTTGTAGATGCAGCTTCATCATCTAGAAGTAATCCACGCTCATCCTTGTAAATACGCTCAGCTTCTTCTTCCACACTTTGCAAAGCCATATCAACCTAAATTTATTGACAAATAACCAACTTAACCATATGCCTAAAAGAATATTTGCAAGAATTTGTAATCCCATCATGGCATGGTTCCTAGACATTAGAATGCATTCTTCAGGGCAATTTTAGGTGAACCATAAGTCATCCAATTGGTGCACAATAAATGAAATTATAACATCAAAAACTACAGACAAAAGACCCAATGAAACTACCTCTTGTTGATGTGTCTCAGTTAATTCTAGTTGCCGCTCCAAGTTAGCTTGTGTCTCTACAACTTTAGCCACTTCAATCTAAATTAAAATTGACATATTAGACAAGACAAGAAGAAACTATGGCTGGCTGAAATGACGTAAATCAAACAATTTCATCCATTAGAGCAGTGTGCATATACAATGAATAAGCAGCACAAATTACAACTGGTGGTGGGAGAGACAGACATAGAAGAAGAATATAAAGAACCAATATATAAAATGCATCATAAAATATATTTTTTTCAGATCAGTGCAATAAAGAGGGAGTGGAAACTCATATTCTAACATAAACAGGGACTTGATAAACCATAATTAGCAGAAAACATTACCATAAAAAACACAAACATAGACACTATCTAAACGTAGACAACAAAACCTTGTATACAGCATTCAAATACAAATGAACATATCACCTCAAGCCTAAGAAGAACATCACGATTCTGCAAAATCCTCCTGTCCCACTCAGCAATTGCATTAGCCTGCTTTCGGAATTTCCCTGTACGTTCTTGCAACTCAGAATTCCACTCCTTGATGATCTTCAGATAAGGAAGGAACAAAATTACTTCAGATAGATGAAACTAAACTGAAAGTATCACATTGGGTAACTCTATGAAAATGGTGATAATAAAAGAAATAGAAAAGTCAGTATATTCTTAAGAAATGGTCTACTCAGTGATATCTTACCTTCCTCCTTTTTACAAGTATAAGTAAGTGGAATTCAAGAATGGCCAAAGAAGAGGTGTAACACTTCAGAAAGTTATAAGGGAGATTTAAGATTCCCAAGTTCAGGATGGTTTTCCTAATATATATTTTTATTTTCTCTTTTCAGGTTTTTGACTATCATTTCAAGGAAACCATGTCCTTTCAGGTTTTTGAATTCTAAGATGTTGTGGTTATTACACTGTTACACAAAAACATAAACAAAGAAAGTTTCAGTATATAGTCAAGTATTTATGTTTTCTTACAATAAGCTTAACACTCAAAGTATTATTGCCTAAAGTTCATTTTTGGGTAATGGAATTAGATGCACATGGTAAATCCATCACAGGCTTCTTTATATAAACAATAGTGCTGAAATTAATCAACATAAGAAGATTAAAGAAGCAATCTTATGAAGTACCTCCTCAACAGTCTTTCCTGTGATCTCAGATGGTAATTTTGGTGTCGTAGATACTGTAGTGCTGACTGCTGAAGTTGTCCTACAGTATGATACAAACACAAGGATCTAAGCTAAAATATTTGGTTCCATCTCTTAACATCCATTGTTAAATTATTTGTAAACCATTTCTCATGCATTAGTTAAAGTTAAACGTCAGCAAAAAGTAAAATAATTAGCCAGCAAGAAAAAACATACATACCCACTACTAGAAGCCAGAACAAGAGAAGACATTGTCTGAGTTGCAGCAGTACC
Source organism: Ochetophila trinervis (assembly GCA_003254975.1). Taxonomy (NCBI): domain Eukaryota; kingdom Viridiplantae; phylum Streptophyta; class Magnoliopsida; order Rosales; family Rhamnaceae; genus Ochetophila; species Ochetophila trinervis. The sequence continues at coordinate 111,952 of QANX01006215.1, read as the reverse complement.
AGAACTGGGTATTATGGCAGCCACAGACGTTGGAGCAGAAACACCTACAGAATCAATTAGAAGAATCACTAAACATGGGAACCTTAGACATGGCAATCCTTACTTGATGGGCCCCTAATTAATTCAGCAAGAATGCGATCACTGGATAGAGATAGGACATCCTTGGGGAACTTAAAAGACTTCATCAAATGTATAAGTAAAATGCAAAAGAATATTAAGCTAATTTTTCTTTCTTGGGTAAGAAATTACAGACAGCACCTCAGGAACGGTAACTATGGCATCATCTAATACAATACTGAGAAGTTCCAGCAACTGGAAGTCCACACTAAAATAAAAATAAAAAATAAGAAAAATCCTGTTACAATGTTTAACTCGCAAAGATTCTTACATTCTAGTATAAATTTAATTATTCTCAACAATCAAGATAAACAAGCCAGACAAAACCTAACAACAACAATAACATAAAGAAAGAATTTGCATATTTTTCTATTGCATAAATTTGTAATGCTTGCTGAAAAAGAAAAAGCCATGCCATCCCAATTGGAAAAGGGAACATATAAAGCAGAATTGACAAACTCACCCAACGCAGGGATAGCAGAGGTTGATTGTGCTGGTACTGATGAAGCAGGTGTGGAAGTTTTGGTCGACATTGAAAAGCTAGGAGAAGAAGTGGCAGTTCCTGACGAAGCAGTTGTTCCAGCGATACCAAAACCCGAAAATGACGCTGTGGTTACTGATGAAACAGCTGATGTAGGAGCTGCCGTAGAAGTAACACCAAAAGCTGGCACCGAGAAAGAAGATTGGGTTGTACTACTGGAAGGGGGAGTTGAAGAAGCACTCGAGGTTGTAACTGTAGAAAACAATGATGCAGCAGATGTTGTAAATGATAAAGAAGGCTTCGCCGCCAGTGGTGTGTTAGAAACGCCGGCTGTCGATGAGGCAGCATTGCCAAGACCGACAGGAGATTGTGAAGCTGAGGAGGCTGGTGGTACAAATGAGAAGCTCGAAGAGCTTGTAGAAGACAAAGAAGTTGAAGGAGCAGAAGAAGATGCAGCCACGGATGTAGAATCTGCTGTGGGCTTTCCAAAAGCTGAACTAGTAGAGAAGGAAAAACCCGAAGACGAGGCCGCGAAAGGGGAAGCAGAACTAGATTTTGGTGCGGGAAAGCTTATGATGGAAGGAGTAGTGGAAGCTAATGCTGAAGAAGATGAGCCAAGCAAGGCTGAGCCGGTACTCACAGCAGGCCAAGACGCTCCAGACAGGGACGCACCGGAAGCTGATGTTCCAAACAAAGGCGAAGCAGAACTCACCGCCGATGAAGATGTTCCAAACGGGGACAAACTTGTACTTGGCGCGGATAATGACGCCCCAAACAACGCGGGGCCCGAGCTAGTTGTGGAAGAAGATGTCCCAAACAGGGGCGAACCAGTACTTGAGGCGGATAATGACGCCCCAAATAACGATGACCCCGAGCTAGCTGCAGAAGCCGGAGTGCCAAAGATCGCTGAACCCGGATTTGCGACAGAAGATGCCCCAAAGAGAGTGGAACCAGAACTTGATGAGGATAAGGAGGCTCCAAACCCGGAAGAACCTGAACTAGCTGCGGTTACGGACGTCCCAAACAATGCCGAGCTTGAACTAAACGAGGGCACAGACGAAGCTGTTCCAAACGGGGAAGAACCTGAAGCCGCTGCCGACGAAGAAGATCCAAACAAGGGCGTGGTGGATGAGGTCCCAAACAATGCCGAGCCTGAACTAAACGAGGGCACAGACGTAGCTGTTCCAAACAGGGAAGAACCTGAAGCCGCTGCCGACGAAGAAGAGCCAAACAGGGACGAACCAGCGCCAGGCGCGGAAGAAGTCCCAAACAGCGACGGAGCAGAGCTAGCAGCTGAAGAAGGCAAAGGCGATGAAGAGGTAGTGGAGGATCCAAACCCGAATGATGGGGATGGGGCAGAGCTAGGGTTTGAACTAGCGAAATAAGAAGAAGATGAGGAGGAGGTGTTGAATGGAACGGATAATAATGAGGAAGTGGAGGCGGGGGTGAAAGAAGAGGAAGAAGAGAAAATAGAAGATCCGAATGATAAACCGGAGGAGAAAGAGGTTGTGGTGGTGGAGGAAGATGTGGATCCGAATGGAGAAGCTGATGACCCGAACGGAAATGGGGACGGTGATGAGGAGGAAAGGTTTGAGAATGCAGAAGTAGAAGGAGATTGAGAAGAAGACGATGAGGATCCGTACGGGAAGCCCGCCATTGTCTCCTTCACTCTAGCTCGCGCTCTCTGGACCGCGTATATGCCTGTGCTTTTGCTGAGGTTTTGAAATTAAGGGTTTTGACCCTGAAACTCCCGGGTCAATACTTTTTTTATTTATATTTATTTTGACCGTATTTTTTTTCTTATATAAGAATTTATTTTGCATTTTTTTTTTTTTGTGAATGATATATTGCTTATGCTTACCACTACACAGTTTACCTGCGTTAATCAAACGCATACTTTCTATTTTGAGATTATTATAAAAAGGTAAAAATATTGATAATGGATTATAAAGCATATTTTGAAATTTATTCTTCAAAAAAAACTAATATTGAAAAAATAAAACAAATTATTTATATTTAAAAAAAAAACATGGAGGACAGTAAATTATTTTGAATGACACAGAATTCGTCGGACAAAAACAATATTACTGTCTACAGACTAGAGTTACTAACAAAAATATACTCGCCCAAAAATAAACTATATTCTTACTCCCTGTTAAATATTGATTTATTTTATTTTCTTGCTTGTAAAGTGGCATACAATTCAAAATAATGTGATTTTTTTTATCAGTTTAAGCTTTTAATATAAATATAAACTCAATTTGATATTATAGTCAAATTTTATGAGGTCTAAAATTTAAAACTCAACCTGTAACTCCACTTTAAAATAAAAAATAAAAAAATTCAACTTTGAATTTTGATTATTTAAATGTTCATTGAAAATTGGCCATCGAAGAATATATAGCACCATGTCAATCAAATAATTATAGTCTGACAATAACCTTCAATATCATCTCTTGCTAATAGTAACATTGAAACTCTAATTTGAATTTTATTTTAAAATTAAAATTATATATGTTCTATATATACATTAATTTGTTTATCCCGAAGATCCATAGAATATATTATTGATCAGTAGCCCAGAATCCATGAAAACCAAGAGGAAAATTTAGATGCTTAGGGACTTGAAGTCTTGCTACAAGTGCATCGGCTTCTCCAATCTTTTTAGGATCCAAAATAACCAGAGAGCATCTTTGCACTGAAACTGCATACTGCAAATCGCAAAAACAAGTAAAGCTATAAGACTTTATAATCTCAAAGTACCAAAGCACAGAGTAATTAATTAGCTAAACTAATGTCTAGCACCTCAACAACCAAAAGGTAACCATCATCTTCTTCAACTCCTTTGGAAACAAAAATAGGCTCTCCAATAAATCTACGACTGCCAGCAGACCAGGTTTGGACCGACTTGTCTAAGACATTTAGCTTAGCTATCATGTCAAATGGAAAATGCGGCAATGCAGGGCGAGAACCAGACGAAGCTGCAACATATATGTAGGTGTTTTTGCTGCCTGAAAAAGCTGGGTTAATAGCAGGGAAATCAGAGGACCTAATCCATTGGTTCAGAGGCTCCACATTACATTTTTGGCACACACCATTAGCATCCAAGGTTATAGATACCTGTTTATGCAGTGCATTAGACAATAGTAAAATATGTTAAAAAAAAAAAGCATACATACGATTGGGAGAGAGGAGAACCTGAATAACGTGAGGCAAGTCATTTTGGCCTTCATTTATGTTCATAATTGAAGGGTCTAGTTTACCAGTTTGCCAATTATATCCTGTTCAAGACACGAGCTTAATATTTATCTCTCTCTGTTCTCACAGCGAGAGCTAGAAATTGTAATGGAAAAATAGCTTACCAAATAGTTTATGGAAATTGAACCATTGGTAAGAGCAAGCGGAGGCCTGGATTTGCATCTCCAAATTTCCATCATTATCTAACTTTTCATAAGCATTGCCAACATGCAGAAGCCACAATTGTGAAGGAGCTTCAACAGGAACTGTCCAATCTCGATCGTATCCACCTGATTTGTTTGGGAATCGAGGAAGCAAGAAAATGGGAGATTTCACCTTGTTTGGATTCGCTGATAAAGCCGTTATCATCGGAGTTATCCCGCATACAGCAGTCAGTGCACCTGATCAACTTAAACCAATCGATCGTTCTAATTACATAATAGTTGACTAAACATGTATACCATTAATAGAAATTGTGCATGTCTAGTTAATTACCAATAACATCAAGCTTGATGCGATTAGCAAATAGTATGTAATGCGTGTCGGTGAAAGCCCAATCGTGGATCATTAAGTGATCTGGGATGTTAAACTCTTGCTTCTGCAGCAGCTTGAAGTTTGAATCGAATTCTGAAGACCATACAGGAAATAATAAATACATAATTAGAATCATAATTGCATTTTCCATCGTGATTTGTTAAATTAAATGTGTTTAATATGCCTAATTACTTACCGCAAAATACAAAGTTGCTCCGTGGCAGTAACATGTCCTCTGCACTGCATGAAACTGTAAGAAGCCTATCCCTGCGACCATCCAGCTTATAATGGGATAGCAGTCGCCTTGGAGGCATGTTGAACACTCCTGAAATACATTTACATGTACGCATTCATCAAATTGATATATAAATTTTATTATTATTATTTTTTCTTTTATAAAATAAGACACCAAAATCTGAGAAAATACCATATAGAACCGGCTTCAGAAGTTGTGCAGCTAAATCCCACACATCTCTGGCATTTTTACCGCTTTCCGTCTCCAAATCACAACCGTCCATCATGTTGAATCTCCCAACGGTAGTCAAACTCCCAGATTCGATCTCGTACGGATCTCCACCTTCCCACAAACACAGAAGCTTTCCACCCCACATCAAAACGCTAGTGTTGGCCACGTTCTTCATCACCTTGGTGTTCCCAAGTTTCTTACCTCCTTTCAACACCGAAAAAGGTCCCCGGTGCGTAAACCGCCACGTGTCAGTCGCGGGGTCATGCTCTTCAACCTGAGCATCGGTCTTCACGTACCTAGCCATGAACTTTACGTCCTTCGTAACAGTACCATCAAAACTAAAAGCCCTGAGGTATCCATGACCATCGAGTGGATGAACCGTAGAGCCGTGGTCATCGGAGAACAGTCCAGGTCCGGTCAAATAGTATGTGCCGGAGGGAAAGTCCAGCGGAACCTCACCGTCAGCGACTCGGAGAGTGAGGGGCTCGGGGGTCTCCAATCGCTGTGACACAAACAGAAATTGGTAGTCCCAAAATGCAGTCACGGAATCATCAACCACTACTTCAGGGATATGAGTAATGGCCGGAACATTGTTTTCATTGGGTGTGGAAATGGATATGGCTCGAAGTGGTTTAATGGCCGGGGAAGGAATCCGATAAACCGGAGGCAATCTTACCGGTGAAGGGAATCTTATTGGAATTATTTGGGAAGGTTTGGCTTGCATTATTGAGAATGTAGTTTTGGAGGATTTTCGAAGGTGGCGGTGAAGCGAATGAAGGTAAGGATTAAGGAATATAATACCACTTATATAACAATGAGGGAATAATGAAGTATGCCATGAATATTAGAGTTAATTACGGATTTACCATTGCTCTAAGGTTTGTGTCCTTCAATGTGCAAGGTGGGGTATGATGTGTGTGTTATGGAGGACATAAAGTAATTTGCAGATTGGATGGCAGATATAATGCTTTCAGTTTTTCATTCCTTTTGTTCCATTCTTATTATGGCGACGGAATCTATTGGTTTTCATGGTCTTTGCTTTAAATAGTTTAATGGCCATAGATATTTTTTGAACTTTATATTAATTTGTCCTTTTTGAACTTTGTGTATCAGCTTTAGTTTCAGTTACACTCATGAACCGCGGAGTGTTGCAACTAATTTACCACAGGCAAGTAATTTGGCTTGTTCTTTGATAAAATATCATATTTCTTTTAAAGATAAAAATCATTGGTTTGGTATTACCCTAAAACATATGTTTTCAAAAATATTTTCAGTTAATAATAATAATTGATAAATAAGTCAATCAATTTGAGATGGAGATAAAAAAAATTATGATCTAAATATTATGTCATGCTGAACCAAAGAAATCACTTTCCAAAAGGAAAACAGAGTTTAAATTAAAGAAAAAAGACTTTGTGGACGCACATAGCTCATAATTAGTAGTATTTCATTCATTAAGCCTCTATGATGAGTTTCGGAATTTTAATTTTGCCTAAGAGAGGCTGAAACATGTAATGGGAATAAAAATTCACAGTGAAGTGGCATTTTAGTGAATTAGAAAGACATCAAGTGCAATTTTAAGAAGGGCGTGGATAGTATTATAAAATGAGCGTCACTAGTAGGAGAATGATCAGAAGTTTGATAATTTACCACAAAGGAAAAAGAAAAAATCAGAAGTTTGATGCCGTAATAGAAAGTGTGTATGATACTGCCCGAATAAAGACAAAACTAAATTAGGTGGGCCACGTATTCCCTACATCGGCCGTCTATAGCGGAATCTGCTGATCTCATCCTCAACTCAACTCAACTCAACTCCTGGACCAAGTTCCCATAAAATATTCACTAATGCATGGGCAAAGGCTTTGCTTTGTAAGGTCCAAATAAAATAATTTTTTTCAACAAGAATTTATAATTTCCAACTTGTCTTCGATCTAATGGTGGTGGCCTGTGGGGCTCAAATTTTTCCAAATTTAGCAGTAAGTTGGCGGTACGACGTCGTTTGTCTGTTTAATCTTCTGGCGGTTTGAATGTTTTATGCATTTCGAACGTGTGCATTATTGAGAAGCATTATACCACGTGTGTACACCAAATAAATGGATATACTATTTACCTGCCGCGTAGGTATCCGAAATCACCACAATACCCTTACCCTGAAAAGATACCATAGATGGATTTCTGTGGAACTTGTCGGAAATTTGAATAACTAGCAAAAGCAAATTCAACAAGGATTTTTATTTTAAAAAACATAATTTTTGAAATAAAAAATATTTTTAATAATTTTATAAAATAAAAAATATAAATTTTTTATTCAATTTTAATAATACAATTTACCACATTTTTTATTTTTTAATAAATAATCAATATATAATATAAATATATAAAACATACAAAAATTGTATATATATTTAAAAAATTAAATAAAATATAATTGTTAAAAATTAAA
>QANX01006215.1:0-104546 GCA_003254975.1 Ochetophila trinervis | reverse complement strand
AAAAAAAAATTATTTATTTTAAAATTAAAAATATTTAATAAAATATATAATTAATTAATAATTATAAATAATTTTATACATATTAATAATTTTTAAATTAAATATATATTTATCTCACGCAATCCACGTCCTCCGGAGATGCTCTAATTTCGTCACAATGATTTCCATCTCTCTTCCCCCGCCTGCTCTTTGTTCAAATAGACGGTCAATTTCTGTGCGAAAAGGGGGAAGACATGAATTACGAGCAGAGGCTCAAAGTCGCTTCTAAAATCGTGCTGGAGGCGGACGCACGCGCCGGCGACGGGCGAATGAACCCTGACAGGCTCGGTGTTATGGCCACACTTAAGCCCCATCAAGTGGAAGGCATTTCATGGCTTATACGGCGATATGTTCTCGGAGTCAACGTTATTCTCGGTAAGTATTTCGCTGAATTTCCACTTACACTGTGTTTGGTTGCTTAGAAAATTTGGCAAAAGCAGTTATGTTTTTCTTTTTAAAATCGGAATATGCATTTGATAGCTGTACTCTTTGCTCGCGTTTGCAGGAGACGAGGTACTACTATTGCTCATGGCCGGTCCAATATATAAATGTAGTTAAATATGTGGAATTTTATTTATTTATTGGTCATTAATTTTATTTTATTTTATCAATATAATTATGAATTATCAAGATAAGCATTTGTTACTTTATAAGTATATATTTGGAAAAAGAAGTTAGATAAAATTTTAGTTTAAAAAAATGTGTTAATTGTGAAAACGAGTTAAGGATGTTTAAGGCATTATTGTGAATGTGAATTATTCACTAATAGGAGTATATGTTTTGCTTTCCTTAGTCCTATGTTACTAGCTAAGCTGGAAGTAGATAGCACACTACTAGCCCTGAATGCTCATTGTTAAACTTTGCGGATCATTGGCAGATGGGACTGGGCAAGACTTTGCAAGCTATCTCTTTAATGAGCTATTTGAAAATTCACCATATGTCACCTGGGCCATTTAGTAAGTCAAGAATGCCTATAAAATGTTGGATTTTCAGTCGTTTATTAGTCTGTATTATGACTTTCTGTATTTGCATCAAATATATGCAGTGGTATTATGTCCTCTGAGTGTGACGGATGGTTGGGTATCAGAGATGGAGAAATTTGCTCCAAAACTAAAAGTTCTTCAATATGTTGGTGAGAAAGACCACCGCCTCAGTATGCGGAAAATAATATATGAACAAGTAAAAGAACAGTCCTCACAGTCTGATGTGAGTTTTGATCCTTCTGCATAGTTTACTGACAGAAATAGGTCACCAGTAGTCTCTGGCATTGCATAAAATTTTCACGACATTAACCCTCTGATAGGATTTTTAAATACTGTTTGTTTATTATCTGTTGGTTGTTTCTCAAGTTGGATATACTCGCAGGTCTTGTTACCCTTTGATGTGCTGTTGACAACATATGACATAGCATTGATCGATCAGGATTTCCTTTCTCAAATACCATGGCACCTTGCAATAATTGATGAAGCTCAAAGGCTTAAAAACCCTTCCAGTGTACGTTAATATAAAACTGGTGCTCTCTCTAATATTTAAAAAAAATCATGTACAGCAGATGTTACTATGAATTTTATGAATTGCCATGCAACAACATTGTTTTTCATATATATTAGAAATGCGAGTACCTGGCTTTGAAAAATCAAAGTGATTCATTGTCTTGATCTATTTCAATTTTGCATGGAAATGCCAAATATGCAAATATGACCACAATGAATAACATTTGGAAATCTTTTCAAATACACATGACATTGCTTTGATTATTCAATTGTACTGGGTGGCAAATTCTGTGAATCCAAATGAACTTGTGCTAATCAGCTAAAATAAGACAAATTTGGCCGGGTTAAAAAATGTAATGCCAAAAGTAGATGTTTTCTTATTATTTAATATAATTCTCATTGCAAAGACGCATACATGCTTAAACCTTAATGCAGGTTTTGTACAATGTCCTGAGGGAGCGCTTTCTCATGCCAAGGCGGCTGTTGATGACTGGTACACCTATTCAAAATAATCTTACAGAGCTTTGGGCTTTGATGCATTTTTGTATGCCTTCTGTCTTTGGAACACTGGATCAGTTTCTTTCCACATTTAAGGAAGCTGGAGATCCTTTGTCAGGTTAAGTTCTTATCTTCCATGAGCAGATTGTGTTGATTTCTTCTTTTCACAACAAAGCTGACTGCTTTAATTGCCAAAATCTTGTTGCTCAACCTCTGGCTTCTAGAAACTTGACTAGTTGTTACGCCCGCCCCCCCCCCCCCACTGCAAATTTCTTCTTATCCTACAACCTTCTCTTTCTCTCTCTTCTTCTGCTTTTGTGTGTGTGTGTGTGTACAGGGAGGGTGGGGATAGTATTGTTCTTCTCACTCAAACATTCTTGTTGGCTTTAGTGATTTATCTAGGAGAAAGAGATTTTGGGAAATGAAAATGGTTTTGTAAATGTCACACTTATTATTCTTGATTATGGATCAGGCCATGAGAGATCTAAAGTCAATGAGCAGTTTAAAAGTCTAAAATGCGTATTGGGAGCATTCATGCTTCGGCGTACAAAATTAAAACTAGTTGAGTCTGGAAATCTAGTCCTGCCACCTCTTACTGAGATAACTGTGTATGTTTTCTGCCTTGCTACAAAAATATTTAATAACTTCCTAAGCTTGTTTTTATCATTCAAAGAAAAAAATGTTTATCTTCGTAGGATGGCACCAATAGTCAGCCTACAAAAGAAGGTGTACCTGTCAATATTGAGGAAGGAGCTTCCTAAACCACTTGCATTTTCATCTGGATCTTCAAATCATCAATCCTTGCAGAACATTGTACATTAGTTTCTCAACATTTCACCATAAGCATATCTTTCTTGATTTTTTTCACTCGATTCTTTTGATTCGAATGCTAATATTTCTCAACCTATTAATTTGTCCACTTGTATACAGGTAATACAGTTACGAAAAGCATGTAGTCATCCGTACCTCTTCCCTGGCATTGAGCCCGAACCATATGAAGAGGGTGAACACCTGGTTCAGGTAGCTCCATTTTCTTATGTTAATTTGCTAAATGGTTATGAAGTTCCTCGAAACCTAGCAGTCTTAGAACTCATGCTTCAGGATTACTAAAGTTAAAAAATTGGAAGAAAAAGTGTCACTTGCATATGCATTCATTTCTGAAAGATGCAAAACCTATCTGAATATTTTATAGCTTACTGTTGTTTATAACCATTTTGTCCCAGCTGACTCTGTTCAAATCTGCATTTCCTATCAGGCCAGTGGTAAACTCATTGTTTTGGATCAACTACTCCAAAAACTGTATGATTCTGGACACCGTGTCCTTCTCTTTGCTCAGATGACAAATACACTTGACATTCTCCAGGTTATTTTTCACTTATCCTATACCAACAGAATTTGTCTTAAGATAAAATGCTAGTATATATTTAACAAATTTTCTCTATGTGCAATCTAGGACTTTTTGGAGTTGCGAAACTATTCCTATGAGCGTCTTGATGGTTCAATTCGAGCAGAGGAAAGGTTTGCTGCAATAAGAAGCTTTAGCAGGCAACCATCTAAAGGGAGTTTGAATTCTCAAGCTAATGAAAATGGGGCTTTTGTTTTTATGATCTCTACGAGAGCTGGGGGAGTTGGTTTAAATCTTGTAGCTGCTGATACTGTGAGTTGTAGCAGCACTCATTTAATCGTTTCTCTTTTTTTATTTTCACTTCTTAGTACTAATTATCAATTTATTAATCTCATCAATTTTTAGGTTATATTCTACGAGCAAGATTGGAATCCCCAGGTTGACAAGCAAGCTTTGCAGCGAGCACACCGGATTGGTCAGATGAATCCTGTGTTGTCTATAAACCTAGTTACTGGACATACGGTGGAGGAGGTGAGATCTTTTTCGTCAACCCTTATCATCAAAAGCCATGATATACATTGTGGTGTTTCAAATGTATTAATGTAGGTTATCATGCGGAGAGCAGAGGCAAAATTGCAACTTAGCCATAATGTGGTTGGGGATGATACTGCGAACCAGGAAAATAAGGAATTGGTAGGAGTTGAAGGTAGTGATTTGCGATCCATCATATTTGGGTTGCATATCTTTGACTCCAGTGAATTCAACAATGAACAATCAAGTGAATTAAAGATTCCAGAAATTAGTGCAATGGCTGAGAAGGTAATTGCAATGCGCCATGAACAAATAGCAGGAACGGATAACAATAAATTTGAGGTTAATCCAACAGATATATTGGATAAATGTGATGTTGTGTCAGGTGCAAACTCAGCCACATACATTTTAAATTCTGGTTTCGATGAGGCTTCATATCTCTCATGGGTTGAAAATTTTAAGGAATCATCACAAGAAACTGGTAACCAAATTGTGGAATTGGGAACAAGAAGGAACTTACCTGAGGACAAGCATAGAAAACTAGAGGCTGGAAAGAAGAAGGCAGAAGACAAGAAGTTGTCCAAGTGGGAAGCCTCTGGATATCATTCACTGTCTGTGAAAGAGCCTATTGATCCTACTTCTGGTGATATAATATCAGATTCAGGTTCTGTTCAATTTGTTTATGGAGATTGTACTGATCCTTCAAAAGTGTGTCCATCCGAATCTACCATTATATTTAGGTTAGTTTAGTTCTGGTAATGCCTCCTCATCAGTTTTCTCATTATTTTGCATGTTGACAAGTTCATGATTCCAGATTTGTTCTTTCCAGGAACACTTTTTTTTTCCCCTTCACTTGTTAATACTCTCCTTTGATGCTTTCTTGCCCATATCATTTTGAAACATGAGCATGATTTCATTAATGAAAAGAATGAGAACTTCTTTAGTGCTCAGTTGTTATTTGAATTAAACGTATAGTTCAACTGAGGTGTTTCTTTCAATCCTTGATGAGGAATATGAACTTGCTTCTGTGATTTTCTTTCTAACCTTAATAGTGTTTTTTTTTCTTCAGTGATGACGTTAAGATTCTCTGTCATTTACATTTACAATGGTTCTGCCTCAGATGTAGTCATTAGTATCACTCTCATTCTTGATTTAAACATTGATTTTGCAGCTGTCTCGATGATTCTGGAAACTGGGGATGTGGAGGTATGTTTGATGCGCTGAACAAACTATCAGCAGCAATCCCTGATGCATATCAACGGGCATCTGAATTTAGGGACCTACATCTTGGTGATCTTCACCTTATAAAAGTGAATGGTCAGCTTATTCTCTCTCTTCCCTTGTATTAAAGTTTTCAATAACTTCAGTTGCTTCATAATTTATATACTCAACTGTAGATTTAGATTAAATCATTAGTAAGGAGTGTATCTGTTGATTGCGGCTTCATAATTCACATGTTGCTTTGCTGCAGATGACTCTAATGGGCAGAATATGGATGGTAATAATCCTCAGTGGGTGGCTTTAGCTGTTGTGCAGTCTTATAACCCTAGGCGCAAAGTCCCCCGCAGTAAGATATCTCTTCCTGATTTGGAACGTTGCTTATCAAAGGTATCATTCTCAGCAGCTCGAAATGCAGGTAAACTTTTCCAACGTTCAAACCATATTAAAATTGAATTTGTTGACTTTTCTCTGAAGTTCAAATTGGATCCTCTGTTTCCTTTTTGAGTGTGGATGCTAAATAACTTATTTCCTTGCCCTTTGATTTTCGTAGATGATCCATTTATGTACTTCAAAGTGTACTAATTTATGTACTTGAAAGTGTGTACTTTAGGCTTTAAGTGACAAGGATGTCATATCGTCTTTTTTCATCAACAGGGGGCGAAGTTATTTAATATGAGTGGTGCTTTGATAAGTAAAACCTTTTTGATTGCCCTAATCTCTATGTTTTAAATGGCTGTTAACTTGGCATTAGAAACTTGGTATGCTTGTCTACTTTACGTTATAAATTTAGAAATTGTCTAATTCTATTTATATTCATTTTTATCTTAAAGCTTCAATCCACATGCCACGTATCGGATATCAAGATGGATCAGATCGCTCAGAATGGTACACGGTTGAACGTCTTCTACGAAAATATGCGACTATTTATGGAATAAAGATTTTTGTGTATGTTCTCTGTTCTCTCTCTCTCTCTTTTGCATTGCATACACAGTGCAAGCTCATTCCTTGTAATTTTTGCAGGTATTATTACCGAAGGTCATCCTGAGGCTTTTTTTTTCTTCACCTCGCAACATTTTCTCGACTTTGAATAGTTTTGCCTTTTATGTGTAAATAATTCACCATCTAACCATAAGATCAAGTAGTGGCAGTAGAAAACTCTCTGGGATCCTTTATTTGTTGTGCTCTCTTTGTTTTATCTTATATGAATGCAACTCAATCTTCTTCTTCTTTTTCTTCTTTTTTTCTCAATTGAATGCAACTCAATGTACCTATATAGTTTTTGGAGCATAACCTATGTCAGGTATCTCGTTGACGAAATAAATCAGACACCGGATAGGGTTTTCTCTAGACATTAGTCTTTTTTTTTGGTAAATGGTTGACTTGCTATTAAGTACAAAAGAACCCCAACAGGTGTTAGAACACAGAGACAGAGCCTCCAACAATCTCAGATAAGTATATATTACAAAAAGCCTCTGCGAGACTATCTAAATTAAAAGAAGAAAAGGAGGGGGAGCTGCGGGTTGACAAAGCCAGCTTTGCAAGTTCATCAGCTAATCTGTTGGATGACCGCTTGTTCCAAACAAGCTTCCAATTGTTGTTGACAAGGGCATTGCGAGTATTGGTTATTCCTTCACTGGTAAACCAACCCTTCGGCAAATCTCTCGACGTTATTCAAGGCTTTGTAAGCCTTCAAATACAATAAACTGTTTATTTAATATCTTTACAAAAAACTACATTTGACGTTGTTTTTTTTTTTTTGCTAAATGGGGGTGTTATATAAACCAAAAGGGAAACAGCAGCAAAGCCACTGCCAGGAAACAGAGGAGGTCAAACACCATCCGAAAGTTCCTGATTAGCTACAAAAAAGGGGGGGAGAGCACAATGAGGGAAAGTACCATTCAACATATGTCTGCTACCCCAATTACACGCCAGATGTGCTTTTCTATTGAAGCATCTAGGGATCCAGTAAAAAGAAACATTCAAAAACATAGAAAGATTAATGATATTATAAAGAAAAACTTGAGCAGTCCAGTGAACTGAATTAGGCTTCTTATCCAGCAGACTTTGAATGACTATTTTGGCATCAGAATAGCAGTGACAATTTGTCCATCATTCTTCAGTCACCTATTCCATTGTCTTTAAAATGGCCAAAGTCTCCGCTGCTTCTGGAATGTTAATGTTCTTTTTGAAAACTTAGACATTTGACGTTGCTATGTATTATCATTTTTTATTTAAAAAATTAAATTAAATGTATTAGAAATATGCAAATTTGTTCAATTTTTTGACAAATTGACAATTTTTTCCGTACATCAAACACATCAAGATCTCAGCTTTATCGCTAATTATGTTCAATTTTGGGGTCGTCTATTAAATATAATTTCTAAGTTGTTTTTTTTTTTTCCTAATTTTTTGAAGGCATATATTATTCAACGGCATCGTACACATAAATACCTGTTAATTTATATATTAAAATTATTCTCCACACTAATTGGTAAAAGAAAATCAATAATTTCACCCCAAAAAAAAAATTCATTAAATTGGGAAGAGAATGTTGCCTTCTTCTAGGATTTCTTCCCACGCTATGCAAGCCTAAATACAAAAACAAACTGCAAATTATCAAAGTGAATCAATTGATGGCAGCGTATCCTGTTTCTCGGCGTCGATTGTTTCTAAGCTTTGAAAGGCAACTTTTCAGTTCCTTCTTCAAGTCTCGACCTTTTTCGGCTCTCAGGTACCCCCTTATTCTGAACCTTTCAACATTTCTTGATGATTTCCTTAAATGTCTCAAGTTTCTCCCACGCCAAACAGAGTATCTTCCACTTTATTTTGCTAGCTCTTAGCTAATTTTCAAAAGCCAGGTGCTATTCTTCTCAACAAAACAAGAACTTTTGCGAGAATGAAGAACTGGATCACAATGTAGAAGAACCCAAATTATCAACCAAAACCAAGAGGGCTAAAGCCATGGCGAGGCTTATCAACTCCAAGCCCTGGTCTAGTGACCTCCAGTCTTCTCTTTCTACGCTCTCTCTCTCTCTCTCTAAGACAACTGTGCTCCAAACACTGCGCCTTATCGCAACCCCAGCTAAAGCCCTTCTATTCTTCAAGTGGGTAGAAGAAATGGGATTTGCTCACAATGATCAATCCTACTTTTTGATGCTTGAAATCTTGGGTAGCACTCGAAATCTGAATGCGGCGCGGAATTTATTGTTTTCATTAGAAAAAAAGTCTAACGGGGTGGTTAAGCTTGATGACCGCTTCTTTAATAGCTTAATTAGGAACTACGGTCGAGCCGGGTTGTTCCAAGAGTCCATAAAGCTTTTCGCGATGATGAAGTCGCTTGGTGTTTCGCCTTCTGTTTTTACATTCAACAGTCTTTTGTCAATTTTGCTCAAACGTGGTCGGACTAACATGGCCAAGAGTTTATATGATGAAATGCTTAGTACATATGGAGTTACACCGGATACATACACTTTCAATATTTTGATTAGAGGGTTTTGTATGAACTCCATGGTTGATGAAGGTTTTCGTTTCTTCAAAGAAATATCCAGATTTACATGTGAGCCTGATATTATTACGTATAATACACTTGTTGATGGGTTGTGTAGGGCGGGGAAGGTTGATATTGCACGAAATGTGGTGAAGGGTATGAGTAACAAAAGTCGAGTTTTAAACCCAAATGTTGTAACTTATACGACCTTGATTAGAGGGTTTTGTATGAAGCAAGAGATTGATGATGCTTTATCTATTTTGGAGGAGATGACCAGCCAAGGTCTAAAACCGAATAGAATTACCTACAATACGTTAATAAAGGGGCTATGTGAAGCACAGAGATTAGATAAGATAAAAGAGATTTTGGAAGGAACAGTGACAAACGGGGGATTTACTCCTGATACATGTACATTCAACACATTGATGCATGCACACTGCTATGCAGGGAACTTTGATGAAGCATTGAAGGTTTTTGCGAAGATGTCTGAGTTACAGGTCCAACCGGACTCTGCTACATACAGTGTTCTGATACGCAGTTTATGCCAACAGGGAGAGTATGATAGAGCAGAGAAGCTTTTTGATGAGTTAGCAGAGAAGGAAATCTTGTTGAGTGATACTGGTTGTAGTCCTGTTGTTGCTGCTTATAATCCCATGTTTGAGTATTTATGTAGAAATGGGAAAACTAGGAAGGCTGAGGTAGTTTTTAGACAGCTAATGAAAAGAGGAACTCAAGATCCTCCATCTTATAAGACTATTATTATGGGGCACTGTAAGGAAGGAACATTTGAAGCCGGCTATGAACTTTTGGTATGGATGTTAAGAAGAGATTTTGTGCCCGATGCTGAGATTTACGAGTCCTTGATCGATGGTCTCTTGCAGAAGGGAAAACCTCTCCTTGCCCAGGAGACTCTAGAGAAGATGCTAAAGAGCTCTCATCTCCCTAGGACGTCTACATTCCATTCTATACTTGCAGAGCTTCTAGAAAAAGGATTTGCCCCTGAATCTGCCAGTTTTGTAACTCTAATGTTGGAGAGTAATATTAGACAAAACATTAATTTCTCAACACATGTTACAAGGCTACTTTTCGGTAGTGGTCTACGAGATAAAGCATTTGAGCTTTTAGGGATGCTTTATAAGAATGGATATTCCGTTAAAATGGAAGAATTGGTTAGTTTCCTTTGCCAGAAAAGAAAGCTTCCAGAGGCTTGTAAACTGTTGCAATTTAGTTTGCAGAAGCAGCAAGATGTTGATATTGACTTATTTAATACAGTTATCTTTGGCCTTACTAAAATCAAGAAAATTTCAGAAGCATTTGGTTTGTACTATGAATTGGTGGAAAAAGGTGTACATCAGCAGTTGGCCTGCTTGGATGATTTAAAAACTGCCTTAGAGGTTGCAGGACGATCAGATGAAGTTGAGTTTGTATCTAAACGGTTGCCGAGACCACAAAACCATGACGAATCTGCTCCACAATATAAAGCTGGGAAGACGAGGCTTCAAATGTAAAACCTACTTGATCTTAACTGTTTTTTTTTTTTGTCGAATGTTAATTATGTAGCCCGGTCTTTTGTGACAAGGCGCAGGCATGGAAGTGAATCCATGCAGCATTTTTTTTTATAGCAAGTTGGCTTGTCCGGTTCTAATTTTAAATTGATTATTGCATCCTCAAGTTAGGAGCCTATTAGAATACGAGAATGGAGTAGGAAACTTAATGATTTCTCATCTTTAGAAAACCATTGTTCCATAAGCATCCTAATTTGAGTTAATGAATTTCGTGAAGGAATTACTGCGCTTGGAGACAGCACCTAAACATTTCACATGCTTCCCCTCGTTAGGGACTCTGGGGAGACCATTAATCTTAAAAAGTTCTGGAGCTGTTAATTGAAAATTTTAAAGGCTGTACTTAATCCTAGAGTTCTAGAATCGGATACAGAGTTCCATTTCCAGCTCGTTTTGCTTTTGTTTTGCTTTTCTTCTAATATATATTTAGAAGTCAGCAAATTTGGACATTTGTAGGGATATGAGCTTCTTTTAAATTTATTGGTGATTTTTAATATACATATTGGTAGGGGTTAAGTAATAATTGGGTGACCAAAGAATCTTTGGCAGTCACACTTCTAATCCCATGAACCCAAAGAACACCAAATCTTATTCAAGTAGACATTAATCTTTTCATGCTACTTTTTCTTCATACCAACTTTTCTCCAAAAACCGTCCAAGCTCTCCCCTTATATTCCCCGCACCAAGTGAAACTTCTCATTAACTTCTCATCATACCCAAAGAAAAAACCTACTTACTAGAACATCCCCCATCGATGTCGAAAGTCGAAGTTAATGGAGCTGCTAAGCAATCTCCTGCAAGAACCAGGCGCATTCCCACACCAGGGAAAGCAACAGTTCTTGCAATGGGCAAGGCCTTCCCTAGTCAGCTCATTCCTCAGGAATGCTTAGTCGAAGGCTACATCCGGGACACAAAATGCCTTGACATCTCCATCAAGGAGAAATTGGAGCGCCTGTGTAAGCAAATCAAACTACCAATTTTTTTTTTGTAATCTAAGCTTAGAAGTAGAAAATGAACTTATCTATCTTTCTAATCTTGGACTTGTTGTATGGTTCTTCAATTGCTTGTTAGGAAAGTTATTCTATCCAAGTCTCCTTATTTTCTCCCCTTGCAAAAAAAAAAAAAGAAGTAGCTAGACTGAAGATGCATTTCTTTCCCTCTCTTTGATAGGCAAAACTACAACTGTGAAGACCAGGTACACAGTGATGTCCAAGGAGATCCTAGACAAATACCCAGAACTGGCAACAGAGGGCTCACCAACAATCAAACAGAGGCTCGAGATCGCCAACCCTGCAGTGGTGGAAATGGCCCTGGAAGCCAGCCTTGCTTGTCTCAAGGAATGGGGAAGGCCAACTGATGATATCACCCATATCGTATACGTAACTTCCAGCGAGATTCGACTCCCTGGAGGAGACCTTTATCTCGCCAGCCAGCTCGGCCTCAGGAACGATGTTGGCCGTGTTATGCTCTACTTCCTGGGCTGTTATGGCGGTGTCACTGGCCTCCGAGTGGCCAAGGACATAGCCGAGAACAATCCAGGGAGCCGAGTTTTGCTAACTACTTCTGAAACCACAATACTCGGTTTTCGTCCACCAAACAAGGCACGCCCTTATGATCTCGTTGGGGCTGCACTCTTTGGTGATGGAGCAGCTGCTGTGATCGTCGGAGCTGACCCGGTAATGGGCCAAGAGTCTGCTTTCATGGAACTCAACTATGCTGTCCAACAGTTCTTGCCCAACACACAGAATGTGATAGATGGCAGGCTTTCTGAGGAAGGCATAAATTTCAAACTGGGGAGAGACCTGCCTCAGAAGATTGAAGAGAACATTGAGGAATTCTGCAAGAAGCTCATGGGAAAGGCCGATCTGAAGGAGTTCAACGAGCTGTTTTGGGCAGTTCATCCTGGTGGACCAGCAATTCTTAACAGGCTAGAGACGACTCTGAAACTGAGCGTTGAGAAGCTGGAGTGCAGTAGAAGAGCTTTGATGGACTATGGAAATGTTAGCAGCAATACCATTTTCTATGTTATGGAGAATATGAGGGAGGAATTGAAGAGGGGAGGGGAGGAATGGGGACTTGCTTTAGCCTTTGGACCTGGAATTACCTTTGAAGGCATTCTCGTCCGTAGTCTGTGAGCTTCACTATAACATTATCTAAAAGCTTTTAATGCTTTTGCTGCATCTATATTTGGGTCATTTTTAAGGAAATGGTACTGTCTAAAGATCGATTATCTTTTAGGATGAAGCTTCAATTCTTTTTTCTTTTCTTTTTTCCTGGTAATGAAGAAGAAGGTGATGAAGCAAAATATACATAATGAATCAGTATTAAGAGAAAAATAGATATTATTATAATATATATGTTCTTTTTTGCCTTTTTCGTCGTTAAGAAAAATCAATATATTAACATTTCTTCAATTTGTGCGGTAAATCTAAACAGAAATAATGATTATAAAAACAATGTGCGATAAAGACTGACAAAAATATCAACTGTTTGTGTTAATTTTGTCCATTTTACTATTTATGTTGGACCTTTTTTTAGATAATTTCTTTTTAGGGTTAATCTCATAAGGCACCTTGGAGTTT
Organism: Ochetophila trinervis; assembly: GCA_003254975.1. Classification (NCBI taxonomy): domain Eukaryota; kingdom Viridiplantae; phylum Streptophyta; class Magnoliopsida; order Rosales; family Rhamnaceae; genus Ochetophila; species Ochetophila trinervis. The sequence continues at coordinate 91,788 of QANX01006215.1, read as the reverse complement.
TTCTATAATTTAAACATACTTTTTTAAATTTAAAACATTTCAGAAGCATTTTCAAATTAATATTTAAAGGGTAAGAAAGTAAATTTACAGAATGACATATTCATCTAGTATGATGATGCAGACGAGGCGCTCTCTCTCTCTCTCACCTCGCTTGATACACAGGCGGATATACGACTTGAATTCAAGATAATGTATTAATAAAAAAATAAAAAAATAAAAAAATAAAATAAAAAGAGATAACTAACTACCTTACTTCCTAGTCGCATCCCTTGAGCAGCGTATTTGTGAGTTTTAATTTTGTAACTCTGCTTTGATTTTCCTTCAATAATTCATCATTTTAGAGTTAAATATGTTTCGGTTTATCCATTCAATTTTAATCAAAATTCTCGTATAAAATGGAATATTTCACTAATATGGACTATATGAGATGAGCATTTTTTTTTATAACTAAGATCGAAGATAACCAACAAATTGTTTTAGAGGTGTTTGGCATGACTTTTAGGTTATTTTTAAAAAGTCAAAAATAATTTTTAAAATTTAAAATTTATTTTTGAAAATATTTAAAAATACTTCTCATTTTCAAAATTTTTTTAACGAAAGCTACTGAAAAATAACTTTAAAAAAATTATTTTAAATAAACATAAAAAAAAAATAAAACTATACTAAACAGAATTTTAAAATGTTGACTTTTAAAATTAAAAAGTTTTGTTGTTAGAATATTTTTTAGACAAAATATTTCTTTAAGAAGAGCTTATTGCAAAAAAAAAAAAAAAACACCAAAATCAAAAGTTTGCTTTAATGAATCTTTTAAAATTTCAATTTTAACCTTTACATATTTTCGTAACCAAAATTTAATATTCAATCATGTCTCTTTTCATAACTTTTTATCTTTTTCTGCCATCATTTTTTTTTTCTTCTCTCTCGTTTTACTTTCTCTATTTGGAGTTTTTCTATATAAATTAATTATTGTAATTAACTTTATTATAATTGCTTCTCAAAAAGTACATATTTTTTTTAGCTATTTTTCTTTAAAAAAAAAAAACTGACATAGATAATAATAACTGCACATTTATTATTGTGTGTCTTTATTTTAATTAAAATTAATACATTATTACATTAAAAGTGAAATAATCATTATTAAAATACAATAAAATATGATAAAATCATACCAAATAGATATAAAAGCTCTTTTTGAAAAAAAAATTCCAAATACTAGTCAGAAGCTATAACTTTTTTTCTCTTCTAATTAAAACAAAAAATTAATGTTATCCCAAACGGGCCTTAGTCAGAATAATTAGTAACTTTGCCCACTTCTTAGAAGCCCAAAATCTCGGAAGTTCTCGTGCGGTTGATCGGTGGCGCGCAAGTCATGAGAAACGACGTAGTTTAAGTATACGTTTATCGTTATTACTTTGCTGTTAAGAAACTCTCTCTCTCTCTCTGATAATGGATCTCCCAGAACCCTAATGTTCACTTCAATTTGATTCTTTCTCTTATTTTACGTTCTTTTTGATACCCAACCCGAAAATTAATAAGGTAAATATAAGCTTCTATATTCCTATCTAACATGATTCTTTTCAGTAATCTCCAGTTATTTCTATATTTTCACCCCACAAAAAAAAAAAAAAATTCTAAAATAATAATTTTTCTTTGATATGCAACCCCTATCTTTTGGATTTTGATCTTTTGGGGGGTGTTTTCCATTTCCTCGAACAATGTGAAATTCTGGTTCTTTGTGAATTACGATTGCATTTTTCCTGGAAAGCTAAGCTACTATGTGTTTACGGCTCGCATTTTGGCAGAAATTGAAATCTATGATGCAAGCTGGAAAGCCCAACCGCGCAGAGTCATCCACACCGTTGATGGTATTTATCGTGTATACTCATCCAATTGTTTTATTCCTTTTCGGTTTTCATGTCGTGTACGTTAAATTTGAGTATCACGCTTAAATGTTTTTCCTTTTCCATTTAATTAAAGGGTTTTCCTTTTAAATTTTGATCAAGTGATAAGATTCCATTAATATGTAAATATTTGTGCTCTCTGAGTTATTGACAATGTTGCATTAGAGCAGTTTTTTTTTTTTTTTCATATTTTTCTGAAGATTTAGATTTCGTTTACTATTATAAACATTTGAATATTGTTATGACAGTTTGTATTTGATCAGGCTCAGAATAATAGTTTAGCAAATGATGGACTTATCCCTCAGCTATTTACATCTGTACCAACTCTAAATGAAGCTGCCTCTTATTTGGCGCAAACAACCTCTTATTTAACCGGTTGTTTCTCCGACAATTCAGGTAAGTTCCTCCTCTATTACATATCATCTGCATTTTCCTTTTGGACTTCAATGTTTTTACTTGCTATTTTTCTCATGATTTCATAAATAAGAGGCTAATACTAGTTCCCGCTACCTGCTTTCCCAATTTTAAGTAATGCCTTTGGTTTCAGACACTTCTCTTAGTTTTATCTAAGGTCCTATGTCATAAAATAGTGAAACCATAATTACAATTTAGTCATAACTCTTCAAATTTTTGTTCTTAAGGTATATCATTTGTTTCTAAAAGAAATAGGTTTTCTCATTTATATATAGTATTTCCTTATCTCTTGAATGTATTTGTCGTTTTGAAATATCATATTTATTACGACTCTTAGATGACTGCAATAGCGTAAATACATGATCAGGCCTCAGGCCGTAATATGATTATATTTTTAGTTTTGAACTTCCTTTATATTTGTGCACTTTTGCAGTAGAAAGTTCTTTCGAAGATGGTGGGGATTCTAATGCGTATGATCAAGAAAGGGTGACATTTTCATCTGGACAAACCAGAGGATCGGTGGCTAGTTCTAGTGAGCATGTATCTTCAAGTGGAACTCATTCAACATATGAAGAATCGTCTAGTACTACAACTGATTCTTCCTTTATACACACTGGAGTCTCTTCAATAGTTCCATCTCAAACTTCTACTGCCCTTGTAGAATCAAATCATAGTGGCCAAAATGGCATTTCTATCTTTCAAGGGTATTGGTGCTCAACATATCACGCACGAGTGTATTTTTAAAGTAGTCCTTTTTAATTGGATGTGAATTTTTAAATATGCGTCTAACCTATCATTAGCTCTAGTAGTACGAATTCTTCTCTTTGTTATGTACTGTCCCATTTCTTTTCTGGCTATGCTGAGTAGCCCAAAAATCAATTTCAATCAATATCCATAAATATTACTTATCTCTAAAGTTGATTTTTTTTGTTTGAGTGTTTTGCATTATGCGACAAACAGGCTTACTGACACTTGTAAACATGATAATTTCTCTTTCAGCCTTATTGATCGGGTGCGAAGAACTGTTCGTGGTTCTGCAGACGATATTGGATGGCTGCAACGTGATTCAGGAATGCCCCAGGTTGAAGATGGAACAGAAAGGTTCGTGGAAATCATTGAGGATATCAGGTATGTGTTGTTTGCATGTGCCTTCGATGCTTCTGCTTGGTATGCTTATTCCATGGTTGATTCAGTTGTTTCTCTGTCTGACAGACACGGTGTTCACAGATTGCCAAACTCTGTGGTTTACTTGCTTGTTCCAGGTAGCATTTTCTGTTCTCTTTTCAGGAAAATAATTTATTAATAAAGTCTAATGTTTCGGAGATAGCACAAGGGCTCTCTTTCTTTAATTGATGTGGCAGACCTGAAGTCATGCTGGTGACCATCTACTACTACAATTTACACCCTGTCCATAGGATGTCTATGCCAAGGGGCATGTAGTGGTAGAGTATAATCATAACTTAATTTTTCTACGGAGCTGTTTATAATATCTTTTGAATATACCGAATAATGGCAAATTTCTAAATTAGATTTTTACAATCAGACCTGACTACTTGTGAATCCAAATCCCATACAAAGTTTAAGCAACAAGGAGTGACTCAAATTCATAGTGGGGAAGTTAGACCTTTTTTAACAGTGTACCAATGTTAGCTTGTTTAATGTGAGTGTTGGATTGTGGAGCCTTTTGTCCTTTTCTATCCGGCTGTTATTTAATTTGCTTTTATGGTTGGTTCTAAAATTAATTCAGCTTTTTAGTGATACGTTTTTTTTGCTTGTAAGCTGTACTTGTTCGTTAATTTTGGTTAATTTTTTTTGTGTCAACAGGTCTTTTTAGCAACCATGGCCCACTATACTTTGTTAATACGAAAATGAGTTTCTCAAAGATGGGTTTGGCATGTCATATTGCCAAGATTCATAGTGAGGTATTTTATTTATTTTTTATTTTTTTTAAAGTTTGTATGTGCCTTAATTTTACTTGCACATTCTAAACTAAGTTTTAAATGATAATGAATAAGGCTTCGGTTGAGAAAAATTCCAGAGAGATCAAAGAATACATTGAAGAGATCTATTGGGGTTCTGGAAAACGTGTTTTGCTTCTTGGACATAGCAAAGGGGGAGTAGATGCAGCAGCTGCTTTATCATTGTATTGGTCTGACTTGAAAGATAAGGTTGCTGGGTTGGCATTAGCCCAAAGTCCATATGGTGGTAGTCCAATAGCGTCGGATATCTTGAGAGAAGGGCAGATTGGTGATTATGTAAATATACGGAAGTTAATGGAGATTCTCATCTGTAAATTAATTAAGGTATGATGATATGTTATTCACTTTTTCTCTCTGACACAGTTTACATATGGTGTACTTTTTCCCTTTTCAGTTTTATGTGGCTTTGCTCTAAGTTTACCTCTTACCTTAAAGGAAAACTTCTTCTTCTTGACCTCTTTTCTTCACAGACTAGATGAAACAGGATAGTGTTTGATGATATCCATAATCGAAACCTTATAGTAGTCAAATAAATATTTGGTTTAGGTGTTTATTGCCATTAAAGATGTATGGTAGGTCGTTCATGTGAAATAAGTATTCATTTACTCCTTTCCAGATATTACAATGTGTGTTTTATATAATGTGATGTTTGCTCTCTGTGAAGGGTGATTTGCAAGCTTTGGAAGATCTAACTTATGAGAAGAGAAGAGAATTTTTGAAGAAACATCCTCTGCCAAGGGAACTCCCTGTTGTTTCATTTCACACAGAAGCTGCCATTACTCCAGCCGTTCTAGCCACATTATCTCACGTTGCACATGCTGAGCTACCTGTGGTTGCTCCATTATCTGCTGGTCAACCAACAAAAGTACCAGTAGTGATGCCCCTTGGTGCAGCCATGGCTGCTTGTGCTCAGCTGTTGCAGATCAGATATGGAGAGAAGAATGATGGGCTTGTCACTTGTCGAGATGCAGAAGTCCCTGGATCCATTGTTGTTCGGCCAAAACGGAAATTAGACCATGCCTGGATGGTTTATTCATCATTGAAAGACGACCCTTCTGAAGCAGATGCATCTCAAGTCTGCGAGGCTCTTTTAACATTGCTTGTGGAAGTTGGGCAAAAGAAAAGACACGAACTAGCAATGAAAGACGAATAAACAAAGTTTTTCATCTGGTAATGCTGTTGTAAACTTGTGATTTCTTCACTGAGAAATTTCACTTGTTCATCCCAGCAAATGGCTTAATCCCATCTTGCCACCTTCTAGTTCAAAAATAGTAACTTTGCGTTCTCGTGATTTATTCCATCAAGTTTTTCGTTCATTTGTATATAATGATGATATGCATGGGTCTTGAGAAGACAAAATGCATATTTTTTATAAATCTAACACCAAAATTTAATGGGAAAAATTACAGGAAGCGAAATGAGACTCGTAAATTTTTTGGAGTGGCAGATGAAAGAGTTCCATGCCACGTTAGGTCTCTTTCAATTAGTTGTATTGACCAAGAGGAATCCAACCATACGTTTTGTATATATTAGGCCGTGCTTGGATCGGCATATAGTGGTGGTGTTGTGTTTTCCTATTTCTAATATTTTATTGTTTATATTTTTCTTGGAAACACGAAACGACATAAGTGGATGTTCGGTATGTTTCTTTTTCATTTTTTAACTGGAAGTTGAGTTTTACTATGGCTAACCAAAAACTCTATAATGATTGTTCGTGTGTTTTTTTTGGTTTATTTAAAGATATCTCATCGATGTTGAGGGTTTGATTCTGGAACGAAGAAAGTAACAAAACTCAATGTGAAGCATCATATGCAAGTAGGAGTCTCTTTTTGTGCTTTATATAGCAGTTTGTTTTCCCGACCAAAAAATATATATATATGCAAGTAGGAGTCAGGCATCTAGCAAATAGTTATACGATGATCCATTGGAGAGCATTTACATCATAGACATCCGCTTTATTTCTTCATCACCTATCTAATCGATTATCGTTTTATCAAATTTTCACCTTTTCTATTTTCTTTTTGACAACTAAACTAAAATGTTTTTATTATTATTAAAGTACATGCCATTTGACTGAATTCACTTAATAGAGTTAAATTTTCTCCCAAGACAAATGAAATGTTAAAGTTGGTAGCTTAGCATTATAGTTTATTATTATTTTTTACTCGGAATCATATAATAAAAAGTTTGGGCAAGGTTTTTTCGTTGTTAAAATTAATAATCTAAAAATGCGTTACTTTTGTTGCTATTGAATTGTAAATATCAGTGTTCATAAAAAAAAAATATAAATAAACTCGTGATTACTCTGTATATTTATATTTATTTTATCAATTTTGTAATTTAAATGATTGTCCAAAAAAGTTCATTTTTTAATTATAATAAAATTTAATTTAAAAAAAATTATAATAAAATACAATCAAGTAAATAATAACCATATTAGTAATGATTCCACCTGTACAAAACCAAAACACTTCATTGTTTTTATGGTCATACATTCGTGTACTAACCGTTCAGTATAAGTGGGAGTAAAAGTGGATAGTTAATCCCGACTGAAACTGAACCGTGATCAAACTGGAACCAAAGAAACAAATAGACGAATACAGTTGACCAGTAGTTGATGCTTAACCCCACAACAACCCAATAATCTCCGATTTCTCTCGAGGAAAGTAATCATCGCGTATGCACAAACATCCAATCAAAGGCCAGCATTCACTCAGTTCTCTCCAAGCCAGGTGACGTATTTTCGCACCTTAGATTCCCAAGAACAGAAAATCCGTCATTTCAAATTACCCGAAATACCCTTATAACGATCACGAAATTCCATTCAGCGCTTCTTATTCAGAAATCGACCTAAAAGAAAATAAATTGTATATTTTATTATTCTCTTTCACACATATTGAGCGCGCGCGCCAGAGAGAGAGAGAGAGAGAGAGGGGGATGAGATAGATCACTTGCGTTTTCATAGAGAGAGTCACCGTCACTCAGAGAGAGAGAGAGAGAGAGAGAGAGAGAGAGCGAGCCTCAAATATTTGGGAAATTTTAGATTTTCTAAGTATAAACCGATTTCGGAGAGTTGCGTTTAGGTTTTTCTGGTTTGTTGTTGTTTTTTTCTTCTACGAAACTAGAAACAAATAATTGATTGCGTACCTAGGGTTTGGTAGTTTGTACTGGTTAGGGTTTGTTTATCAGGAATCAGTTGCTGTATTTTTCTTTTTGTTTGTTTATGTTTTGGAGTATTTCGTGTGATGTGAGCTGGTCCCGCGCGTTGGTTTCTAGGGTTTCAATGGGGAGCACCGGTGAGCATGACCGGAAACGGCGTCACTTTAACTCCATATCCCCGACGGCCGCTACTGCTAAAAAGCAGCCTTTCTCGTCCATGTCGGAGGATAAAAAGGTCAGGTCCTTGTGCTTTTACTTTCTTGAATATTTTTTATTTTTATTTTTTGTTCTTCTCTGAGTTTTACGATTATTGAGGTTTCCGGTACATTGTTATGCTATTTTGCTTGAATGCCAAAATTACTAAAGAATACTTAATTAATTTGTTAGTTCGTTTTCGGAGTATAATTTTCATTTGTTGTCTCATATCGTTTGCTCATTTTCAAAGTGGTTGAATGGAAGTTCTGGGGATGGAAATCTCCTTTTAGATTATTTATGTTGCTAACTTTTAGTTTGATGATACTGGTTCCTCTTATTGAATCAAATTGTTAGGTTTAGGTTCGCTGTTCACTGTTTTAATTGATGGGAAACTGTCAACCTGCTTTTGAACCACGTCTTGTAGTTAGTTGTGAATTTGTCATGATTCCTTGCATTTCAGTTTTGGCCCTGATTTGCATGCAGCGTAGCTGCATCCTAAGGGACAAGAGTTGCACTCGTTATATGTAATTAATTCAGGAAACAGGAAATTTATTCATTATTTTAGTATAGTGGATTCTAGTCTAGTAGTTTTTATCTGTAAATAAATAAGAGGTGGTTCTCTCCCTAACTATGCATCTAAGTTGATGATTGCTGAATCACGCGTTGCCTTGGTGTACTTGCTACTGGACATCAAATTTGAACTTATTTTCTCTTTTTTTTTTTTTATGTAGCTTGATATTACTGTTCTTCAGTATCAAAATCAAAAGCTAATACAGAAGTTAGAGGCTCAGAAAGTTGAGCATGCAGCTCTCGAGAATAAGTTCTTTCAACTAAAGGAGAAACAGCAGCCATATGACTCCACATTAACAGTGGTCAATAAGTCCTGGGAAAAGGTGACATTTCATTGCCCTCATGTATTTAGATTCTTTTTTCTAATTTGATGTGGTTTTTCTTTTTACGCATGCTAGTTTTGTACATTACTTATGTTTAAATTATTTATGTTTTAACAATAGCTGGTTAATGACTTGGAATCATGTTCCATTCATACAAGAGATTCAAGTTGCAAGCACGATGTCCAACACAAGTCTGACTTGGAGGGTAAGGATAATTTCTCCAAACAATTTTCTTGATTTTCATGCGTTTCTGAGGTATTTATAAATTTTGCTGCATATTTTGCTTATGTTTAAACATTACAGTTTGCTTTATGATTAAGGTGTTGATTAAAAATTTAAGGTTTAACACTAGTGTTATTATTAAGGATATGAATGAGAAAAAATATTTTTTTGTTCAAAGAAAGCCGAAGCGTATCAATGAGATGCCCTTTTTATTGATATGCTTTTAAACATAATGCATGTGTGTTTTCTTTTGATGTTTCTTTATGTGTACAGTGTACTAAGTATTTGATTGTTAAGATTTAGATGCTTTAGCATATTAGTTGTTACTTATAATCTCCTCTTTTCTGCATGTTCTAGTTTCAATCCTATTATTATAAATCTGTTGTATATTTTAAACTATGTTGTTAATCTCCAATTTCATGTTGTAGTGTTTTTTTTTCCTTCTTTGTATGGGGCTGTGATTCATACCTTTGAACTTGTGGAAATTTCATAATTTTGGGCTTAAATTGATTTTTTTTTTTTAAATTGTTCTTCAGTTGGAGCTCAATCTATTTTCCAGGAGGCTTTTTTGAGTCGACTTACAGAAACAGGTGCAACTGAAAACTCGTCTACGTATGACCTCCCTAATCAGATGGAAGTAGATAGAGGACCTGCACTTGAGAAGACTAAGAAGATCATGCATAATTTAGTTGCTGCAATTGATAATTTGTGGTATCTAAAGGATGGAGTTCATACTGAACTGGTGAACAAGATTTCAGAAGATGGTAAGCTAAGCTGTTGGATGTATCATGTATTTTAATTTTTGCACGGTACTTTGTTCAAGCAAGTGTATTTACTATTATTCCTCAGATTTTTTTTTTTTTTTGCATACTGTTCCTTTTCTAGGTTCTTGTAGGCAAGAGACATCAGCTGCTTTGGATATGGAAGTCAGGAACTTGAGATTGGCATTTGTTGATGTTCTTTTGAAGCATAGATCAGTTGCAAAAGAACTGCAGAGCCACCAAGTTATTGATGCAAAGAACAAAGCTAAGGTTAAACGTTTGAGAGGTAACTTTTGATTTGTTAAGTGATCCGTTTTCTCTAGTGCAAGGAAATCGTATGACCAAGAATGTTAGAAATATAAAAAGATGGTCCTTAATGTTTTGGGGTTCCTCTTAGCAGTGAGCAGGAATTCATAATTTCAACCTTAATAACTAACCAACTTCTCAATGCCAAATTTACTCAAAAAAAAAATAAACATCAATATCAAAAAATTATTATTTACTTTTCTATCATATTCTAAAATAAGTTTATAGTATGTAATAGTTAAGTGCATTCAAAGATCTATATAATGTCAATTTTTTTTTTCTTTTTTAATATATGAAAGTTTATCTACAACATTAAACTGACACAAAAAGATAAAAAGGTTGAGTGGATTCATTTCACTCATTTAGAGGAATATTGGCTGAAGGGTAATGTTTAACAGGTTACGTCATAACAAAATAATTAAAGAAAAAAAGGAAAGAAATTGGATGATCATTATTTTTACTGGATGTTCTGTAAGCTTAATTTTTGTGCTTTGCTTGGATTTCCGAAGAGGAGTTGGAAAGTACAGTTGCTGAACTAGAAGAGAGTAACTGCAAATTAGCATCTCTTAAAGCTCAGAGAGATTCTGCAAAAGGTGCTATATTTCCCGTTTTAAGTCTAGGGACCAAACAAGTTGGCGGTGACAAAGTTAGAGATAAGGCAAAAGATATGCATGATATGGAGTCTGCTCTCAAGGAGCTAATGGTAATATAAACGGTTCACTTTTGAAAATTCTGTTTTATTAAAAGAATTAAGCGGTTAACTGATTTGAACTTCTGCAGGACCAAGCTTCATCTCAACTGGTGGAAATAAAAGGTCTTCATGAAGAAAGGATAAACATACTGCACCAGCTGTCTGATTTGCAGGTTGGTTTAATGTATAATTTTTAATTTTCTTTGAATATTAATCCGCTGTCACTTTAAGAGGATCTGTTTGCAAAATCAGGTTCTGTTTCTTCAATCATATGATAACTCAAATGAGGATGTTTATTGACAGAACACATTGAAGAATGTGACAAGTATTTCCTCCTCCCAAGCTTACCTTCTAGTGAGAGACCAAATCGAGAAGTCGAAATCTGAAGTTTTCGGGTATCAGGCCATGTATGAGAAACTACAGGTTGTAACTGGTCGGTAGTTTCATTTATGCCTTTATCTTTCATTTTCCTACAAAGGTTTTATTCTGATTCTGACTAACTTTATCCTTGGAGATTATAGGCTGAGAAGGATAATCTTGTCTGGAGGGAAAGGGAACTGAACATTAAAAATGATGTAGTAGATGTTGTTCGAAGATCGTCTATGCTTGTGGATTCTAGAGTAACTGATCTCAGGATAGAAATACAGAAACAAATTGATCAAAGAAAAATGATTGAAACTAAGTTGGAAGAGTCCTCAGAAGAACCAGGTTACGAGATGTCTAATAATTTTGCTTGAATGTGGAATGTGTAATTCCTCTGTTAGTAGTGTTTTACTGAAATTTTGATGGAAATCTACATTTCAGGAAGAAAAGAAATCATTGCAGAATTTAAAGCTTTGGTTTCTTCATTTCCAGAGGAAATGGGAAATATGCAAGGTCAATTGCGTAAATATAAGGAGACTGCTTCAGATGTTCATTCTCTACGGGCAGATGTGCAATCTCTTTCAAGCACTCTTGATAGGAAGGTTGGTTTATATGTCTTGCTGTCAAGTTTTTTTATGCAGTTGACCTTAAATTGTTTAGTTATTTATTTGTTTGTTTTTATCATGAACAGGTGAAAGAGTGTGAAATTTTATCTTCAAGATCCACAGAGCAGGTTGCTGAGATGCAGCAGTTGCAATCTGTGGTATGTGTTTTTGTTACTTGATATGTGGTTGTCATCCAGTGGAGGTGTTGTAGTTCTGTGAAAATGTTTATTTTAAGTATTATATGAATCTGCTATGTTAGATTTTCTTTATGAGTTTTGTGTACCTTCCTGCATTTGTAATAGGAATACATTATAGGTGTTTTAAGGTAAAAAAAAAAAAAGTATGTGTAGGTCTAATCTGTTTTGTAGATTTATCTTGTTAGATTCACTTTTCGAGATTGTACCATTTATGAACTTAACTGGACATTACTTGTATATGGACAGTACATATGTAAAGTTTAATGTCTTTTGGCCTGCATTGCTATTTTTTTTACTAATTTAAATGGACTAAGTTTTTGCCTTCTCCTTGTTTTTTTAAGGTCCAATATCTAAAGGAAAGTGAGTTGGAGTTGAAGCTGATTTTGGAAATGTTTAGACGGGAAGCCACCGATACAAGGTTAGACTCTTTACGAGATTTGTCTTTTGTGGTAATTTATAATCTGATGTACCTTGTTTAATGACTTTAAAGTTTTAAGCTGTTTTGCAATCTTCTGATACTATTTATTCTTTATAAAATTGTATATATATTAATGAGATAAACAATCTATTTGGTTTGATTTTATGGGTTTTTCACATTTCTTAGTTTTTTTTTTTTTAATGTTGTAAATACGTGTGGTGCATGTATTAGGATTATATGAGATCTATGCGATTGTGTGTGGCTGATGTCATTGTCCTTGAAAGTTTTTTTGTCTGCACTTCTACAGGGAATTCCTGGAAGCCAGAGATACGGAATACAAGGCATGGGCTCATGTTCAAAGTTTGAAGTCCTCGCTTGATGAGCACAATTTGGAATTACGAGTTAAGATGGCGAATGAAGCTGAGGCCATATCTCAACAAAGATTAGCTGCAGCAGAAGATGAAATTGCTGACCTGAGACAAAAGTTGGAAGCTTCTAAGAGGTTAAGCTTTATTATGTGATGAATTGAGAAGTCAATTCTAAACTCTGCCATAGTTGGACTATATATGTATACTATTTTGCAAATTCGTTTTATGTTTCAGATAGATTGTAACTGTTTAGGCTCTTACTAGGTTTTAATAAATCAGTTTTGGTTGGGGATGTAATGCTAGAAGCTTTGACTGTGCTTACTAAAATTTCTAAGGTACTTCATTGACTAAATTTTTGGGTTGGTTTGTTGTTTGCTTAGAGTATTTGGATGAGCTTCAGGCTTTTCTCACTGGATGGAAGCTCTTTCCTTGAATAATATATGGTTGTTTATAACATAATGCCTTTTTGAGACCTAAAAAGCTTTTCTAGCTTTATCGAGTAGCCCAAAATTGGAGCATTTCTGAAAATCCTATGAATCAACTTATGTGGAGAGCTCATATGTTAATTCTTTATCTTAACAGGCCTCACTAATAATTTGGCTCTACTTTGTTTTCTACCGAAGATGATAATTGTTTAACAAAATTCTGTAGCAACTTTTCATTTCATTGCTATTTCAGGGATACATCGAGACTTTCAAGTGATTTAAAATCAAAAAATGAAGAAAATGAGGCTTACTTGTCCGAAATTGAGGTTAGATTGTTAGTTTATGTGGATGGGATCTGCCGGTTGTACAATCATGAATTTAGTATAACATTTTAGGTTTTTATTTATTTTTATTTTTTTCAGACTATTGGACAAGCATACGATGATATGCAAACTCAAAATCAACATTTATTGCAGCAAACTACTGAGAGAGATGACTATAACATTAAGGTGAATGGTTTAAACACATCATGTACTTTTATTCAAAGACTTGTGAATTGGTTGCTCCCGCTTTGTAAATGCTTGTAACTCTTGGTTTACCCTAAAGATGTTGGCAAGAAAAATATAGGATTTCTGTTACTCGAGTTTTATTGTTAATTTTGCTTTCTTGCAATACTTTCAGCCATTGGCCATTTCTTTTCTAATTTTGGTTCTGGATGGATAGATTTTCTTTCTATTATTAGTCTAGATGTCACTACCAAGAAACCTGACTTTAGCAGTGAATCAATAATCTCTATTGAAAGTGATTCAGGTTATACATTATGATTCTGAGTTACTTAAAAGAGAAAAAAGAAAATGCAAAGGCTGAATTTTACTCTTAACTGCTTCCGATGTTTTGATTTATGCTAAAGGTACAAAAATACGTTGTCTATTTCATGTTGCTTAGTAATTTTGTTTATTGCCTGACATTTTCTTATTGTGTTATCAGGATAAATTAGGCTAAGAACTTTGTTGTCCTTGATGTCTTTATTTGCTGACACTAGAAATAGGATTGACGTTATAGTTGATGTAAAACAAAAGCAGACTTCTGCCCCAAGTTCATTTATCACATGCTACATTATTGTTGGGTTATAAATTCACTAATTGCAATATATTTAATACGTAGCTTTTTTGCTCTTGCAGCTTGTTTTAGAGGGTCTGAGGGCAAGACAGCTGCAGGATGCTCTATTCATGGAAAAAAGAAATCTGGAAAGGCAGATCCAACATGCCAATTCATCTCTTAATTTCTATGACATGAAAACTGCAAGGATTGATGATCAGGTATTTTTTATAATAAGTATGAAACTACTAAGACGGAGCTCATTTTTATCAGGTAACTGATACTTCCTTCGCAGTTGAAAATTTGCTCTGATCAGGTGCAAAGACTTGCAGAATTGAAATTACAAAGTTCAGTTACATTGGAAAATACACAAAAGAGATTGTTGGATGTCAGAAGAGGGTGTCAACAAGCTTGGGAGTTACTCGAGGAATCACAATCTAAGGTTGACAGAAGTCGAGTGGCTCATTTGGAGCTGCAGATTGAACTAGAGAGAGAAAGGTAGAAATACATTTGCTCATTCCAACATGTTTTCTTGTGCTGGACTCCTAGACTCATCATTTGTTCTTCTTCAGGTTTGAAAAGAAAAGAATTGAGGAGGAGTTGGAAATTTTAAGGAGAAAGGCTTCACGCCTTCAAGCACAGACAGAAGGCTCATCCATTATTGAAAAGCTTCAACAGGAACTTGGAGAATATAGAGAAATACTTAAGTGCACTATCTGCCTTGACAGGACGAAACAGGTATGAATAGTTGAAGTTCCTAGTTTTGATTTGCTTTTTTCCTTTTGTTAAGTGGGTGATTAACAGTAGCAAAATATTTAAACTGAATGTGGAAAACGGAAAGGAAATTTAACTAACGGATATAATGTGGCATTCATTCATAAACGTTGGCAATGGATCATAGCGAGACTTACCAAAGAACCTCTGGAAAGATAGGATAATAAGTAGTTCACTAATAAGATTAGGATTGTATATTAAATTTCTTCTGGTAGCGAAAAGGATCTATGGAAAAGTGACCGTTTAAATGCCTGATTGTCCTGCAAAAAAACTTGCAATAACTCTATTTGCTGGACTTTCAAAAGGGGGAAAAAGAACACTTTGTTGGATTTTATATTTTAATTTAATTTACAAGTTTAATGCCTTCTTCTTTGCAATTACAGGTTGCAATTACAAAATGCTACCACTTGTTCTGCAATCCCTGCGTACAACAAATTATAGAATCTCGTCATCGAAAGTGTCCAACATGTTCCACAAGTTTTGGACCTAATGATGTCAAATCTGTATACATCTGAGGGCCTTTAGACACGTAGTATTTTTATATAAATAATATTAATTTATTTTGTTACAATATTTTATTTATATTTATATTTTATTTAAATTTAATTTTCTTGCGTTGCTTTGAATATAGCAAGGACGTTTTGCTTGGATATTCACCAAAAAAAAAGGACGTTTTGCTTGGAGTGGCTGATGTCAATTAACCTTCAAGGTTATGAGCTATGTTTAGTCCTTAAGCTATACCCGTATAGTTGCACATTAGTTCCTGATTTTTTTGGGCACTTTTTTTAACTGTTAAATTTCAGTTTTCGATGCGCATTTTATCTTTAAATTTATTTATTTTTAGCAGTTTTAAAACTCGCAGTCTATTTGATGTAGCATTTTTGGGATTTAATTTTGTAAATTTGTTACTGTTTTAAAACTACAAAAAATTAGATTAATAAATAGTTTAAAGACTAAGCACATAAAAAAATAATATTTAGGAAACAAAATGCTAAATAGAAAAATTTAAAAACCATATGGTCACGGTTCAAAATAAATAAGCAATACAAAATTTGAAGTACTCGCTTGAACTTTAGGCTCTTAAATGTTTGAATAAAATTTATAAGAACTCTGTAATTTGTAAGAGAACATTTAAGGGGATGAAAAGAAAAATATGAGAATATGGCCATAAAATGTATAGTAATAGCTTGATATCTTTACTCGAGTTGTACAAATTTTCAGTGTTGGTTCAAACTTCAATCACTATTAAATGATAACATTTGAGATGATGCACGTATCAGCATGCTAACATATTTACTCAGTGTAGTTTTGAAAAATACTATGCACAATTTATATATAGGAAACATCAGTGACAAGGAAATAATTACGAGCCAGGCCATGCTTACATCATGATTCTAGACTAAGGTCCAACATACCATACTCATGTTGCAATTAAAACCTGCAAGTCCAAATAATTGGTAGAGATCGTAAGAAAAATGAATAATTTATTGTTTTGAAATAAAATAAAGGAAACAGAAAAGAAAAACAAATGTCAAATAAGTGTTCTATATAAGCTATTCACATTCATCCTCTTAATCTTCGCTTTACCTATCCCTTGGTTCAATTGCTAGAGCTGCCAAGATCAAAATCCATTGTATAGTCATATTCAATAGTAGGTATTACAGAGGCAACAAACTTCAAGAACAAGAAGAGGTACCTACACAAAGCAAGAAACAAATAAGAAGTGAACAAAAAAAATTCAAATTAGAATAGAGCAAAAATCTTAATGTTGTTCAGCTCTAGCTGCATAGTAGTTGACGCAGACATACAAACTCTTGAAACAAAATATCAGCAAATGATTTTCAGGTTCAAAATTGGGTAACTCTGCAAATTTTCCATTTTATACTGTAACTGGGGAAGGCTGAAGGATATGATAGAGACAGAAATAATATTCCTACGAATTTTATATACTTTATGCATGAAAATTGGTAGGCTCAAAGTACTCATAAAATCACAATCACAATCACAAGAATCAGCGGGAAAGGAGCGTTATCAATTATTCAACATTCATTAGAATCGCTAAAGGATGTTGCTAGCATGATTAATGTTTTCAGAATTCTTTTTGAAAAAAATGTTGCTCATCATATGTCTACAAAGTTGGTTGGTTATTTGGGAGAAAATTACTTATCAACTTCTGGATCAACTCCACGTGACATTAGTACATCAATGATTTTTTTCATCACAGCCCCATGTCTACATGGATGAACAGATGCATGCTTGCCAGGCACGTGGGGATGATCCTCAATAGTTACCTACAACCAAAAGATAAGCTAGACCATTATTGATAAACAGAGCAGTGCAGAGTTGAATTTATGAGATAATTTTTACTTTTTTCCTCACTAAGAATTATTGTAAACACCTTCCCACCACTTAATAGAGGATGAATCATTATAAGGCCTACCCAACTCCGTCAAATAATGAGAAGGAATCTAAAGAAAATTGCAATACTGAATGCTAATATCCACATGTATGGATATGAACATTACTGTGCAAGTGAGAGGTGGGTGGGTTAGGTATTTTCTCATCTAGAAAAAGCAATCAATTCCAACGAACTAGCATGGGTTGATTAACATGCATCTACCGATTTTATATCTATTTATCTCCAACTAATTCAACCAGAAGACAAATTTCACTTGTTGAAATGGTGACAAAACATTTGTGAACAGTGAAAAGGTAACATTTACATAATATGAAGAATCAACTCACAGTTTTGCGTGCATGATCTTGACTAACATCTTCAAGCACGAGCTCTGGTTGTAGAAGCACCCTTGACTAACATAATTAAAAAGATATTTTAGTTAGTCCCACTAGTGGTTTAATTAACAGGAGATTTCAATTTACAAAGGGAAAGTTTGCCAAAATTATGCAACAAAAAAAAATACATTTCAGAAACAAGCAATTATGGCAGAGCAGGATATCCATGTAAAATTGATCTAAATACTCCTTACAGCTTGAAAAAAAAAANCCTTACAGCTTAAAAAAAAAAAAAAAAAAAAGATGCAAGTATTATCACGAACCTCATCATACCCTGTAAGCCACACTCTAGGAGTCTGATAATATTTATCATACCTGTAAATGAAACAAAATCAAACAAGACACTAATTTGAATAGCTGAATTTACTATTGCAGTATAAAAATGAAATGGGCACTCTTTCATGCGTTGAGAAGCTATCCAAAATGCAATGAACTATTTAAAAACTCACAAATTGTAAATGGGAAATACCATAATGGCTAGACAAATAAAAGAAAAAGATTCTTACGTGATACTGACATCATAAGTTCGGGTGCGTAAAATATTGTCATCATCAGGTTCATGAGCAACAATATATGTAGATTGCAGGGTTGCCTGCAATATCAAAGCAAATACCATAGCCATAGCCAAGATAAATCATACTATTATTATACTAAATACAAATTATACAACAATTGCTACTACTATATTTTCAAATGGAGAAGCAAACACTATAGCCATAGCCGAGATAAATCATACTATAGTAAATACAGTAATCCAACAATTCTACCTAGCATGAATATACCACTTGCATCGAAATTATGCATCACTCAAATTTTTCAGTTCGCCTACGTAATTTGTTAAAGTTAAGAGTTCCTTATAATCTTTCATCATCTAATGATCACTCAATAGTTTACAACTTACTGAATCATCCTCGATATTATCAGGTTCTTCAAAATCAGCCATGTCAGGAATATCTTCTTCATCTTCCCCACCAAAATATGAGGGGATTGATTTTACAGCCTTGTTCTTGCTGATTTCTAAGGATTCCATGGAGGGTAGGTTTTCCTCAGCATTTTTATCTGCCAAAGATAAAAGGCCGTATGGGTTAAGTTTAACATAAATTTTGAATTGCATAGATCTAAAAGTAACTTACCATTTGGCTTTCCATGAGTAGCTAACCAACCGTCATTATCTTCGTTATCAAGAAGAACTTCCCCACCTGCAGCTTCATACTCCTCTTCTACAGATGCAGCTCTCCTTAAACAAGGAACTGAGCAAAAGTTGAATAGATTACCCTTACTTATTTTTACGGGTTCACACAAATTTAAGGCAGTGACAATCAATGACAATGCACACAAACTAAAATTTAATATTTTTCACCACATAACAAAGCTAGTGACACAATAACAATTGCCAAACATGGAAACTGCAGACAGCTATTAATGACATTTTCTGGTCTATAAAGATGATTTTTATATGTGAATATTTCATCCATAAATGCAATGCGGTAGTACCTAAGAATAGAAGAAATTTCTTAGTGGATGGATTCTACCATTACGAGAAAAGAAAACAACTTCTATGAAGTCATCATACCATTTCTAGTAATCAAGTACTGCTTTTCAGGTGGTAAATATGGTTTCCGCTTGCTTGGCTCACCTGATTCCCTGACATGACGTTTGAAACCAAATATAAGAAAAACATACCCCAAAACCTTATTTGAAACCAGGAATCATAAGATAAACCATTCAATAGAGCAATAACGTTTATTAAATTATTAAGAACTATTTCCATCATTTACACAGTGCATTTGTCATATCAAAAAATATCCTAACATTAAAAGAGAAAGATATTCTATTTTTTTTTATCTCTAATTTAATTTCTCCTTTTCTAATTATTTTCATATTGTAATTTCTTCGAATAAAAAGTTTAGCTAAATGGAAAAACCAAGTAGATGAGTGCTTCAAATATATCGATTATAATATATCTAGACTTGTGAAACTCATCAACAATGAAGTTTTCTAAAGGAACAGCCACTTTTCCATCTGAAAAGCCAATAATCTCAATCAAAAAAATAATGAAAAAATCAGCAAGTCATTAGAATTATAATATTCAATAGCTCTTTTGATTAACAGTCCACAATCCACATAAGCTCTAAACAATAACAAAAATGTCAAATTTCTCAAAATTCAAAGCATCTATTAACGCAAACTCTTTTTCATGTTATAAATCAAGTATTTAACTCTTGAAAAATAAGCTCCAAGAGATTCCAATTTCCAACTTTCATAATTAAACTACAGCCTTAATAAGTACCGATTGGTGGATACCAAAATAAAACGATATAGTATATCTATCCAAACAAATAATTCAAACATGACAAAAAAAAATTAAAAAACTCAAAATTGTTCAATAAAGTTGCAAGAAAAAACAAAAATTAAAATAATATTTAGACGCAATAGTAGATAACAAGATGCAAGAGGTTAGGAAAAGATAGAATCGGTGAGAAATTAATCACCAAGACCAAGTAGGGCACTTGGAGACTAGGTTGTCACCGGCGACGACGAATTCGGTGACGCTGAGAACGCCTTTTTCTTTGAAGGCGGAGACAGTACGAGGTCCCGTGATCCTCTCTACGGTTCCTTTGAAGGCTTCGTGAAGCTTCTGCGACAGAACCATCTCTTTTCCTCTCTACGATATTGGAGCTTTGCTTCAACCACAGAGCCAGCGAGCGAAGCGAGAGAGTACGGATCGAAGATTCGAACGGATTGATTGAGCAAACACCGCCTAAGAGAGATCGGATGGCACTTCCAATTTCGTACGTGCGAGCGAAGCAGCAATAAGACGACGAATCGTTGCGTGGGCTTATGTCGTTTTTTCCCTCCAGTAAATAACCTACACTAAACGCTCCCCCTTCTAGTTTCAAGTCATATAAACCAATTTTTATTTATTTTTAATTACAAATTGAGAGACATAAATTTTGTAATTTTATGATAGGAAAGTTCGAACTTCACATTTTAAAGTGTACTTTTCAATCTATTTGTTTAAAAAAAAAGAAAAAAAAGAAAATTGCACATAATTCTTTTAAAGATTTGATTTTTTTTTTCAGCACATAATATTTCTTTCTAAATCTAAGTGATTATTTTATATGTGGCTTAAAAATTAATATTATCTAGATTTAAATATAGTAAATGTAAAATTAAATATAATTTTTTTTTCAATAATAATATGAATAAAAGTTAGTTACATCTATTAATTAATTATATATTTTATTAATTTTTTAAAATAATTAGTTTAAAAAAATCATTTTAACAAATTGTATGAGTTTTAAAAATAAACATTCCCTTTAATATAGTTTAGATTATATTTATTTTAGATATTACAATTAAAAATTTATTTTTCTAAAATACTGTTTATATATTTATATGTGGTAAGTTTATTTTTACATTTATATTTTTATTGAAAATGCTTCAATAATTAGTATATTTTAATTTTTTTTATAAGGATAAAAATACTCTCAAAAATATCTATAAAAATATTAAAGTAAAAAATAATTATTCTATCTTTTAGATGTTAATTTATAAATAAGTTTATTTGTCAAAACAAAATAAACTATAAAATACCACCATTTGCCAAAAATAATATATAGATTTGTTTATTTATAAAAATATGTTTTTTTGGTAAGTATTTATAAAAATATGTTTATTTGTATATATGTGTTAATTTTGATGGAGCAGCCGGTAAAGCAGTAAGAATTGATCCTTCATGTGATCAGTCCAGGTCAACAGAAACTGATCAAGATTGTCGAAGCAGCTAAAAACCTGGTAACGTGTCCTTCGAGAATTTTAGAGACAGCCAAGATTTCCTTGCAGCTAGCATCGTTAAGGACTCCTCCCATGTATATCCAGTGATATTAAGATTAAATACATTTTAATTGTTTTATAATTTAATTTTTTTAATAGGAAATAATATAATTAATTTTGACATTTAAGGGTTTCTAGTACGTTATATTGTATTAAATTGTATTGTAATATATAATATATCTCATGTATTTGATATAAAATTGTATTAAAATCTGTATACAATATGATATTTGATACATTATTATATTATATTTGATTATTTTATTAAAATTTGAAATTTTTAACTTTAATTGAAATTTTAATTTTTTAACTTTTATTAAAGTTTTTAATTTTTAATACTTATTATTGGTGAGTTTTAAAAATATTAAAAATAAATTAATGATAAATGTGACTGAAATTGTGAGTTTTATTTTATTTTTAAGCTTGGCTTGCACAATTGCAGACAAAACTATGAAAATTATAAATATAATTTACAATGACAATCTAAAAGAATCTCTATTTTCAATTTAAAAAATTTACCATTTAGCTAGCGAGAAAAATAAACCATAAAAAATAATTCAAATATCTAACAATGGATATGCTCTAAGAAGAAGAAAAAATGAAAATCTGTGTAGAATATTTTTCGTGTCTTAAAGCTCTAGTATTATTTAATACATATATTTTTTTATGTATTAGTACACTATATGTTGTATTAAAAAAATTTCAGATGTATTATATAATCCAAAACAAAACTACAACCAAACATAGTTTAATCAAAACTAATACAATACATCTCTATAATACAATCAAATACAAATACAAGCTATTAAATATGACCTTAGTATTTTCTATGATAAAATAAATTTTCATAATAATTTTTTTTAGAAATTTTAGGATTATATATTTCATAATGAAAAAATATATAAGATGGAAACAAATTTCATGATAAAAAATATATAAAATGAAATAAATTTTCATGTGAAATGACAAATATTTTTAGAAGAAAAATAATAATAAAAATATTTTAGGGTACAAGAAATTTTTTTGATAAAAAATATAGCTGAATTTTTATAAATATTTTAAAAAATTAGTAAAAAAATAAAATTAAAAAGTACTAAAATGCATTTAATAAAATCTATTAAGTTAAAATTATTAAAAATAAAAATTAATTGTAACGCTATTATTAAAAAATAAAAAAAATTTAAAAAAAAATGCTATAAAGTGCGTTTAAACCTATTACAAACAATTTTCTGAAATGTAAAGCTATATCACCCGGTTGTTAGATTGGTTAAGATAAACATCTTAGCTTAGTTTTTGTTAAGCTAGGTTAGACTATATAAATCGAATGCAGTATGTAGAGAAGAGTATGAAAATAATATAATACAGTTAACAAGTTCAAAATTTCATCAAATTTAACGGCAGATTATACAAATTTGAAATTCCCATTGTAAAATCTTCCACTGAAGGTATTTTTGTTCTTGTAAAATTAAACATTTTTTGTTATGCAAATCTCAAAGCGAAGATTTTCCTTTAATTATGTAAAAATAGAATAATAAACAAAATCTAAAACAGGATATTAGAAGGACTTTTTTATTTTAATGAATTTTAATTGGTTTAGAATTTTCAACCCAATACAATTCCACTCGAAGTACAATTCTAATTTTCTTAGTACTGTTTCTGGGGTTTCCATATAAATGTAATTTACCATTTTGAGTTTGAAATCAACTAAAGAAACGTTTTTTTTTTCCTTAACAAAAGAAAAAATTAAATCCAATAGCTTGGCATCAAATAAACAAACAATTTTGTTTTGACTTCAAATAACAAACGAAAAATTAAAATCAAAAAATTATTTTGATGTGGTAAAATGGAAAAGGATGAGTAAAGAAGCTACTTTTACACTAAAAATGGCTCCCTTGGAATTCTGTTTAATGGGTCGACAAAAAAAGGTGGTCCGCCTTAAAATTCTCAAAGGGAATATAGATGGGTCTTTTAGTCTTTACATTAGCAATATATTCAACGAAGTATTTATTTACCAAAAAAAAAACGAAGTATTTTACTGGATAATCGTTTTTGTACGACACTTGGGAGCTATGCCACTGTTGTACTTCTATAAGTTTTACACAAAAAACATTATTTATTTACTTATTTTCTGTTCTTTTTGGTAAAAAATTATTTACTCATTTTTAGTAAAATAATAATAATAAATTATATTTCATATACCTTCGTTTGTTAGTATTTATGTGTGGTTTTCAGTTTTTTCACTTAATAATTTGATAAAATGGTTGGTGGCTAGCCTCCATGGTCGGCCGACGTTCATTAATACCTTGCTGATTGATGGCCTGGAAGTAGGGATGTAAATCGGCTCAAATCCAATAGTATTAGTCAAAATTTAAAGTGATCCAATATAAATATGTTTTTCAACTGTTCAATCCAATTAAAATAAAATGCAAGAAAAAATTCAACCCAATTCAATTAAATTTAATGTACCAAGAATGAACACATTCTACAACACTTAAAATTATTTTGTTTCATAAAAACATAATAATAGTCCAAATGGGCTAAATCATAGATAATTAACAATAACATCAAAGCTTTTTCCATGATAAGAATTCGAACTTTAGAAAGAAAAAAATGAAAACTCTTACACCTAATAAATTTTAACATATTATATATTTATTATATTGAATCAATTTATATTAGTTATTTTGAAACATCAAAATCCATAACTAATTCAATCCATTTGAATTTCAAAATTTTTAATCTAATAAAATCAAATTAGACTAGTCAATTTCATTGAACCTGTTATAATTTTGTGTACATCTATCCAAAAGTGTATTTAGTGTATTTGATTATTTTGGCAAAGCTTCTAAAAAGATATAAACATTCTAAAATTATTTTTGAAAATATTTGAATAATTGTTAAAAATGCTTTAGACTTCAGTAAGCTATTTTAATTAGAAGCTACATTTTAAAAATAATATATGTCAATCATGGTATAAATGTGTGTGTGTATATATATACTTTTTCAAGACTAAGAGAGAATTAAAATAGTAAGAGTTTTTAATTTTATTTTTGGCAAATAATAAGAGTTCTTAATTCAGTTGCTAAAAGTACTGCAATTCCATTAATATGAATGCATTTTTATTTATTTTTTTGTGTCATAAAAAATTGTAGTCCACATAAGTTTCTGGAAGGAAAATTTAAAAGTTTCGAGAAATTATAAAGATTAAAGTTACAAAGATTTTGTATAATTTGGACCTTATAATCAAATTTTGACCATGTTAAATACAAATGACTTGGAATAAAGATTCGGAGAAATTGTAAAGATTTTTAAAAATTCGAAAAATTATGAATAGATTTCGACTGCATTAATTTTTTTTCAATATGATAACTTCAAGAGTCTAATAAATTTTATACTCGTTCAACATTTTTTTTTTGTTTTGGATAAATATATTTTAATATTTTTAATTTGTTCAAGTTGAGATTTTTAATATTAATTTAAACACTTAAATATTTTTATTTTAAAAAAAATTACAATATAATTTAATAGTGTTAAAAATAATAAATTTTGTCAAATTAAAATTATTTGTATTGCACGAAAAGCCAGATTTCTTTGTAATAATTATTAGTTAGCAAATCATATATTATTCTCCGCAACAATTTTAATTATTGTTAGCAAATTATATAGTTGGAAGAACTAATAGTCTGAATTTTTAAATGTTAAGTAATTATTTATCAATAAATTATAAAATATTGACCAATTTTTTTTTTTTCAATTTCAATAAATCAACCAAATTACTAGAGGACCGAACAATATGGATTAATATGACAGTTCGCTATTTCATATTAAAAATAAATAAAAAAATCTGACTGTTCCCTATGTAGAAGAAAGAGATATGGATTTTTTATTTTTATTTTTGTCCACGGAAGCCAGGCCATGGTATAAGAATAAGACGACCCTGCTATTGGTAGCTAGTTTTGCAACTTCAATAATCGCACATGGATCCAATCGACATCCTTCTTGACTTCTTGTTTTACTCATTATAGCAACAAATATGGTACTATACAGTAAAAAGTACCATTACCCTACAAGAAACGTTGGATGCTTTCGACCTTTTTTCTCTGTTCTTTTTGCCCCCACGAAACTGGCCGAATGAAAATATTACCACTCCTTTTTTGTATAGGAGGCTCTGGTTTACATGTCTGGCGTCTGGATGTACAACAAAGTCCAACTTGATGCATGCTTTTCCTTTTTGTTTTTTTTTTTTTTATATATATATTTATTTTATTTTAGGGAAAATGAAAAATGATATTTAAGTTTTGGCCTTGTGCATATAAAGATTACATTTTCCAGTCTGTGCTTTAAATTTAAGCACATGCTCTCTCTTTCCAATTTCTAGCTTCTTTTATTATTGAAAATGAAATTTTTATTTTCCTCTTCGCTTTCACTTTCTAAATGTCCTATTAATTCTTTAGTCTAATTATTTGTTCCTCATTATATAGAAAAAGACCCAATTCGAGAAAAGAACGCTATCAAAATTGGTTATATTCTTCTTCTTTTATTTAAAGTAAACATATCCTTCTTTTGCCCCCCAAAACACTCTTTACCTACTTTTTCTTTGCTGAGAGAAGTTGCTTTTCAAAGGGCTTAGTAGCAATGATAAAAATCAGGTTGTTCCCTATAGCTTTGTGGTTAGGCCTGTATATGCTAAAGTATCACATTGACATAAACAATACAAAAATCAAGTGAAAGTATTGGTAGGAGTTTAGGTATATATTCATCTTTCTGATCTTTTTCTTTTTTTCCCTTTCAGTTTTCCCAAAAAAAAAAAAGTTTTTCATGAATTGTATTGTTTTTATTGACCAGCACCTTTTTTTTTTTGTTGATAAAACTTATTGACCAGCACTTGATTTGCCTGCTCTCTCATTCATATTTGCTCTAATTTCTTTAAATATGTTTTGAGAATGTCAAAGTTAACTATCAATCGTATTCTATTATTTTTTTAACACCAATTAAGGATGATATATATCAATACCCAATTCAATGAACGGATGAACTAATCATTTTTTTGCTTGAAAGATTTACTCCCCCTAATGTTTTCAAATTCATAACAAAATATATAAATTTGGTTCAATGGTAAAACCACTGAAGAATTTAGGCCAAAATGTATTAATCCAAAAATAAATAAATAAATAAAAAGGCTTTGTCTTATATTATTATATTGATAATGCCATAAACTAATTAAAGTGATAAACATGAAAATGACATCCCACCACCTGCTTTTTGCCAATTGAAGGAAAATAATCATCGCAAAAAGTCGCCTAAACGGCAAACATCATTAAAATTACATTATGTTCTAATCATCAGCAAATCCTATCAAAAAAATTTATTTTATTTTATTTTTGCTAAGCAAATTTTATCATTTAAACATAGCATTATAGATAATAATTACAAAAAATCATAGGCACTAAATATGGAAACCTCAAATCAAAGAAGCATCATATCTTTTTGTTTGTATATTTACAGTACCAAAATCACACTTCCATGCTCAAGATTGGATTTACTCTTTTTTTCTTTAGGTAATATTGATCGGATTTACTCAATCATGCGAGTTTCATTATTGTTGGCTGTTTCCCATAAAAAGCTAGTTCTAGAAAGTGATGACATGAACCCCCATCTATTTCAAAGGAATAGCAGTGTGTACCTTGAATTATATATAGGGAAAGTAACAAAATCCATGAACTAAAAACATAAATATACAAATAAGAAAAGAAAATATAAATATCGTATGCACATGGTAGTGGAAACCGTTTTCATTGTCTCACCATATTTCATTGTTTTTAATTAAGTGCCATACATCCCCATCTTCATTATAATTGTCTCTACACAACCCACCACCTAACCCTCATCACCACAACTTCTCCATCATGGGTCATCACCATGATCGTTGTTCATCACCCCTCGCTAATATTCCATACATTTAATAAATCTATAACAATTAATTGAAACCATATATATATATATATTTATGCAGTTTGGATCATAAAATGAAGATATATATATGTTAAATTTTTTCCCTAGGCATTTTTGTTACTGAGTCTGAAAATTGGAGGCCAAATCAATGGGCGACCCTTTCATCATTCATAACCTGCAGTCTTGCAAGAAGTTGCAAAGAAATAGAAAGCCAATGCATCTTTGCTTACTACATTTCCTTTTTTTTTTTCCTCCGGCTAAAACCTAATCAGAAGATCACCTACTGTATAAAATCACACACATAGCCCAGCCAGGTTTGCATAAAATCTTTGCTCAGACTTATTCTATTGATTTAATTTTTTGGGGACGTATTTAATTAAATTTTTTTTGCAAGTGGGATTTTATGATTTCATAATTAAAAAAACAAGTAGATATAAATGGATCGATCCCTCATGTTCATGTAGATAATCTTTAATTAATCACCTCATTATATAAAGCTTCAAATCTCTCTCTCTCTCTCTCTCTCTCTCTCTCTCATATGCAGAAAAGGAAACGTACATTTTTTTTTGGGTGAATATAAAAAAGGAAACATGCATAAAAAGCATACAAGTATCTCATTATTTGAACAAAAGCAATTGGTGCAGTTTCTTTCCAACTTTAAAAGAAAAAGGAAATTAGATTCCTTACTGTATCTTTTTTCTACATTTTAGTTCATGTTCTCAAGGAGTCTATAGATAGTTTCCACTAATATTTTTCCATTTAAATTAATCAACTAGCATATCTTTAATTAATAATTAGTCTATAAATTTAATTTAATATTTAAATTTATATTATATTTTTCATATTTTTAGGTATTCGACTTGGTCTAGTGGAATAGTCTGTACGAAAATTTCATTTTCTTTTAATTTAAAATATATTGTAATCCTTCATTAAAAAAGAAAATTCTTCAAGACATATGATCGAACGGTGTAATTAATCTGTGATTGTCCCCTAGTGTTTGCTTTGCTTCCTCAAGATATGGTCGAACACCATGTCAGGGTAGATGCAGACCAATTGGTAAGCAAATCGCTAAGATTTGTTATTAATATCTTGATTTAACTAAACTTATCAATGCCAATCATTCAGAGGTTAACATATATAGCCTCCCTGTAATCCTTTTTTTTTTTGGGGTCTAAATTTGAGAATATAACTAGACCACTGCAGTATCTCTCATTGTCCTTTATCACTGTGCAAAATATGTGAATAATACTATACGAGTACAGATCAGATTATTTGATGATCTTAGACTAAGCATATATGCAAATAAGATACTGAGCTTGACTAGCAATGAAGCTGGACTGATGATTTTTATTTAATATATATATATTTTTTTAGTCGGCAAAACTTATTCTAAGCTAAAAAGGATCATAGATTTCACTTAGATATGGTCGAACCAAGACTTGAAATTGATTTTTCAATAGTACTGTTACCATTAAGCCAAACCTATAAGTACGTGCTTTATGACCAAAATTTCAAAGTAAAATATCTAGATAGGGTTTAAAATTAATTATAGATGATTCGGAACCCCCACAAAATTAGTGGATATTTTTAATTATAATTAGAAATATATTAATATGTCAGTATTTATTATAACCCTGATCCGAAAAGAATATATGGGTTTATAGTATCAAGTAAGTTTTACATAATTGGTTAAAGCACAATTTTCATTTCCTTATTGACCAAAATATTGGAGCTGGGAGGTTTTGTTATAAATTAAATATTCACAACTTTCATTACTAAATTGCTAACAATAATAATAATAATTACAATGATGATAATAGCAATGTAAGAAAACATGTTCCGTGAATTGATGAAAATGGAATGGAAAGCTGTGTTTGATTAAATGGTGATGATAATCATAGGGAAAGAAACAAGAAATAGGAAAAAGAAAAAGAAGAAGAAGTTTAAATCAAAGAGAGTGACATTTGAGTTTGTCTGGATTCAGCTGACAATCTAACCATCAGCTGCATATGCCCACATGTTAATACCAAGTACATAACACAACTTGGTCTCCAAATGCCAAGGCCGAAGCTTTTCTACCCATCGAGATCAATCTTTGTTTTTAGTGGACTCTCTCTGTAAAATCCATATATCCGATAATGTCTTTTTGAAATTCAAGCATTGTCACCTTATAAACTATCAATATCATTTGGTTACCAGTCTTTTTTGTTGTCGCTCAGAAAATTAAAATTAGAGATACAGAGAGAGAAAATTCTCGCTGTAACTTTAACATTATATAGTTGTAAGATTCTCAACTCTAATGTTTGGCCTTGTCTTTACTTTAGTTGCATTCTTCCCAAGTTTGCACAAATTGAGACAACTTGATCAATACCTAACAAATTGATTTATATATACTCTTGTGTTTCCAACAATAACTTGCAAGTTTTACATGTTTTGTC
Source organism: Ochetophila trinervis (assembly GCA_003254975.1). NCBI lineage: Eukaryota > Viridiplantae > Streptophyta > Magnoliopsida > Rosales > Rhamnaceae > Ochetophila > Ochetophila trinervis. Next base: position 61,999 of record QANX01006215.1, on the reverse strand, counting down.
TCTTTTGAATTTCGTAGCCCAATCAGGAAATGAAGTGTGTGCAAATGATGAAGAATATAATACGAAGAAGATAATGATGATGAGGTCACTCACCATAATGTATAGGTGTATTAAAATTAATAGTTTGGTGGGAGATAGGGTCCCTTGCTTTGTTAAATTATACTTTAACCATATGCATAACACATATATGCATAAATGCTTGTACAAGCAATATATATATATATATATATATATATGTATTTATTCATGTATAGATTAAACTTAAGAATTAGGTAGATGAATGTTATCACCCTGTTTGGGTACTACATATATGTCCATACTCATTCGGGTTTGGAATCCACATTATATCTATTATGTTTGGTCATAAAAAATAAAAATAAAAATAAATAAAAAATAAAAAACTTAATATTCAACACCTAGATGATGATGGTGCATTCATCCACGTATCGGGCATATTTCCAGAAAAAGAGGGAAGAAGATCGAAGAAGGTTATCTGAATTTATCAATCAAAGTGTGGGTAAATTATTTTCATCAAAAAAAGAAGTGGAATATTAACGAGTCAATTGCTTTTAAGTCTAATCAAAGTAGGGTATCTAAAAGACTAATAAATCTAGCACAAGGGGGTTAACTTTAAAGTCAAAATATAAAATCAGGTTTAGGTTGGGTTGATAGGAAAGTTTTAGAATTATAATTTTTTATTTTATTTTCTGATCAGCTGAAATTAAAAAAATATTTTTGCTCACAAATAGAGATTTAATATGGCAATAAATTTATATTTAATCACTAGTTAAATTTTATATCTTAATTATTAATGTAATTAAAAATTACTATAAAAAATTTAATTTTAAAACTATTAAGTTAATGTTAACTTTATTTATATATAATTGGACTGAAATTACAGTCCTGCAAACACTCATAGACGAAATTTATATTCTAATAATAAAAATAAAAACTCTCGCAGACAGAAAGAAGCTAATCATTAAAAGTTTATTTGTAGTGTTATCATATAATACATGTATTAGAGTCCAGAGATGAGATGCCTTTTGCTTTCTTTTCTATGGGCAAGAAAATATATGCAACAAAGATTATAATTAAACAAATGCAAATTAACCACAGATTTTTCCTTCTCTTGCAATTGGTCCAAACTGAACCAAAACAAGCCTTTGAAACCAAACCCCATTTTGGTACATTTCAAAGTTTTAACAATTTTTTATTTTTTCTTTTTTCTTTTTTCAAGCGGCTAGGCATCTTTGCGGTTGGAGATTCACAGAGACAAAATGTGATAGAATTTTCACCAATTCCACAGTCAAAAACGCCGATTTCTTGCTGTTTTCTACTGTTCCCACAAGAAAGGCTCCTCGAGCCGAAATTCAGTATCGGCAGCACATAAATGCCATGGTGAAGAATGATAATAGCAAAATCCATCACCACCGTCCGATACATGACCGTTGAAAAGATCAGGCAAGTCAAACAGCGTATCTTCGTAATCAGTTGAAGGAGAACCAGTTGATTGATCTGGAGTGCTGTCCCTGGACAAGTTCGAAGTAATTGACGACAAGGGAACAAGCTCAGCTCCTCTCGTCTCGGCTTCGACTTGAAATCGATTGCCTTCTTCTGAAGCCGCCGCCGCCGTGGCTGCCTTAGCGGCTGCAGCTTGAATGTCCTTGGGAGAGGTGGAGACAGGGCGAGGAAGGTCTGGAGCCAATTCAGGGAAATTAAGAAAAGCCGAAGAGCCTTTAATGGCTAAAGCAGCTACATCGTGAGCTCGAGCCGCCATTTCGGCTGTATGGTATGTTCCTAGCCATATTCTCGATTTTTTCCTCGGCTCACGGATTTCCGAAACCCACTTGCCCCAGTTTCGCATTCTAACCCCACGGTAAGTAGGGTGTTTCTCTTCCTTATTACTATTCTCATTGTTCCTTTGCCTCTTCTTGCTCTGCTGGTCGCTCACATTTTGAGGCACAGAGTCGAAGGTTGTGGAGGAAGAAGAAGAAGAGGAGGAGGTGGAGGTGGTAGTGGAAGATGAGCGATGGAGGTTTTCTTGAGCATCACTCTCTATGTTGATTTGTTTTTCCATGATGAGAGGGTCTAGATGAGGAAGCTAAAGAAATTGATGTGAGTGATTGGTGTTATATAAAAAGAATTGAGTTTGGGGCTTTTATAATTCTTTCACTCCAAATATTAAAATTAAAAAAGAAAAGTTAAAGAATATAAAGTAAGGGTATGGGGTCCAATGGGCACAGGGAAGACTATACAGTTCAGCTATTTTGTTTCCCATGTGGGAATTAGAATAATGCATGCTTTTGTGATTTTATTTTTATTATTTATTATACTTTTTGTTTTTCAAGGAAAAAAAAAATGTATATGGTGTAAAAAGATGATTTGGTATTAAAAAGGTGGTTTTGGGTGAATAAAATTGTCCATCGCTTACTGACTGGCGAAGCATTGTCCAATGGACTTGTATTTGTGGACTGCTCTTTGGTCCACTTGAGGTTCTGTGGGCCGTTAGGTTGTGGTTGTCATGTAACCCATGAATTTCACATGAATGCTAATTGGGGCCCCTATTGAGACCTTCAAATTTCTCACCGTAGATTTGAGGGTCGACCACAAACATATATATAATTTCCTTAAATATAATATATGTATATTTATTTTGTCCGCACAGTATCAATGCCTGGAAAATCAAATTTGCTTGTTAACATGTCCCCTTCAACTTGACTCAATAATAATTTCAAATAAAAAAACTTGACTCAATTATGTGTCAACTTGTTCTGGCCTCTGCTAGAGCTTTGTCTTCAAAGTCTGTTGTTGTAAATACATATATGATTCTTCTATTTATAAATTGATTGAGAACCATATAAAAATTGGCTGTACTTAGAAGCAAATTGACCAATAAAAATGTGGCCGATGGGATATAATCTTTGATAAAGAAGGCATCATATAAGCATGGTGCAGTGCTAAAAATCCTCAAGCTAATTAACAGCTACGGAAAGTTTTCATTTGGGTTTTAGTTATAGGGATGAAGACAAGTACCGATTCTAACAAAATTAATATTCACGTTAATATATATACATATAATTATATAAAACATACTGGATATTCCATAATCGATAAGAAAAAAAATACACACACACACACTAATGACTCTCTAAGTACATGTACAAACCCCATTTGCTTTCATTATATATTTGCTAATTGATCGCCATTTTTTCAGAAATAAAAGAGGGCTTTTGCGGGATTATAATTTTATTTACACTATGCATCATCATATGCACACATGGTGCACATGTCAAGTGGGGCCTGCTGTGCGAGCAATGTTTGTATATTTATACAATATATATGTGTGTATCTACTATCTATATATATATATATATTTATATAAGTAATCAAAATTAAAACCTTGATTCTGAAGGATATTGGATCCAATCATGGTTTTGAATTTGTTTGATTGAAGGGATCGTGAATTGCTGGCATGGCGTTATTGGCAAATAAATTAGGTGGTAAATTATGTAAAATTTGCAGGCAAACCAAAGCCAACTTTGAAAAATCTTAATTTAATTAATAGACTGATATAATTATATATATATTGAGAGCATAGTCTTAATTTTATATTTGAAGCAAGTGCTACAGATTATTATTTGTTTTATTAAATTTTAATATTAAATTATTAGAGATGATATATTTGATAAGTTAATATTTTTTCACTATATATATATACATATATATATTAAAAAGAGAAACCTAAAGCTTGAGTTTTTGTTACGTTTCTTGTTATACACATAAACGACGAGCACACTTGGCTATATAAATACGTAAATAGCATCATATCAGCCAGGTACAGTGACGAGTATTAATGCTAACAATTAACGGACAGATGGTCCAATTCTAGCTGCTACAGGAACCCTAGAAAGTCTATAGTCCAAAAATCACATACCTACCTTATAGTTTAACCCTGTATATTATTGGTTTTTTTGTGAATATCTTACATGTTATTATTATTTTGGCTTAAATGCATTTTAGTACCTTCTCAAATTGAATTTGTTCACTTAAAAATCTCTACAATTAATTTGTGTAATTGATACCATCTAAATTAAAAAAAGTTGCACATTTGTCCAATATAGTTGAAATTGACAAAAAAAAATTGTATATTTGTCTAATTTAGTTAAAATTGAAAAATTCTATCAACTTAAAATTAATATATGATCCTCAAAATTATTTTTTTCATTTTCAATTTTACCAAAAATTAAAAAAGAAAAAAAAATTATAAATGAATTATAAATTTTTTTTTCATGTTTTAATTTTTTTTTAATTTTTGGTACAAAAAAAAATGAAAATAATAATTTTTAGGGTCATATGTTAATTTTAAATTGATAGAATTTGTCAATTTTAACTAAATTGGACAAATGTGCAACTTTTTGTTGTCAATTTTTACTACATTGGACAAATGTGCAACTTTTTTCAATTTAGAATGTATCAATTGCACAAATTAATTGTAGAGATACCTAAATAAATAAATTCAATTTTAAAAGGTACTAAAATCCATTTAAACCTATTATTTTTGTTTTATGAATATCTTATGCATTGGCAAGTTAAATTTCTTGTCCCAGTCATAAAAAAAAAGAAAGAAAAAAAAGTGAATAAAAAAAGAAAAAAAGAAGAAGTAAATTTCTTGTCTAACATTGTCCTAACTCTTACTGTTGGGAGATTCCCAAAGGTACAACTCCCACTAATCTCAGTAAACTTCAAAATCATTTGTTATCTTCCGAAACTTTTTAATAAATAACTTGAATCAAATTTAGGGACCAACCCAAAATACTCATTATCGTATTATTATTTTCTGTTAAGAAACTATATATTTATTTATTTTAGTACCAAACACAGTTTTTTTAAATAAATGAATCACTATATTATTAATCGAAAGGAATGAAAACAGATAATTGAGATAAAAGATTTCAGTGTCAAAAGCAAACAATCTGTACAGAATGCTGAGATTTTGAAATGGTCAATAGCTTTGGGAAACTTTGTCAATGTTTTCAAGATTAAACATGTACAAATATAACTAAAAAGCGTGCTCGTTAATATTAATAATACTGCATTTGTCCCTACGTTATCTTTTTCGAAACAACCTTTCAATGATTGTTGTTAGATGAATATTAATGCAAAGCTACACCATCAAATCTAGATTTTGTATAGATTTAATTTATGTGTATATTTTATAATCACTACCAAACACATTTAATTGTCAATTATAAAATAACTAAAAGCATTTTGTCAATTGTAAACACATTTTGTTTATACATATATGGATGTATCCTCGACTTTTAAGTCAAGCTTTGGACATGAACAAGAGCTGATGAGCTACTAAAAATGATATTAAGCTTTACTAAAAGAATCATTTTTCTTGTCACCAAAGGAAAAAAAATAATTATTCATAACATATACTGATATACAGTGTCTAGAAGTATAATTAATTTAAGAAATTAAAAAAGTAAGATAAAAAAGAATAGTTGACTTTAATTTCAACAGTAGGATACAAAAGCAAGTCATTATTTTCAAATAATAAATAATTTAAATGTCCTTTCTATAATTTATAAAAATCAAAACTAAAATAATAAACCCATTGAAAGTAAGCATAAATAACATCGCCTTTTCACTAAAGGAAAAAAAAAAAAATATCTCCTTGCTTGTCTGTGCCTTCTAATAACCCATTCATTGCCATTTTAATTGCCTAAGTATATATGATGCTACCTAATTAAAGCCTATTAATTGCCTAATAACTATTTTTTTTTTAAATTGCAGACAAGTCTAAGTAGTTAAAACCATTGTTACCCCGAGCAATAACATGAACTTGGAACCCCCCCGGTCTCCAATAAAAAGTAAATAAAGAAATGAGTATATAATTGATAATAAATAAATAAATAAATAAATCCTGACATAGATCATTCACTGTTGATGCAGGAAAAATACATATGAACGATGATTCATTCATGGTTGGCTCTCACGTGAAGAAGGCCTTATAAATATTCCACTTACCCAAAACGAGTACGAAAAAAGACCTTTTTTTTTTTTAGGCTATGAAAACGACTTCCCTTAATATCAGTTGTAAACTGAAATCTAATTAAAGTTTCACTGTTTAAAATGAACGACTAAAAATTGTTGATTTATTAATATATATTTGTTTTCCACAGGTGAGAACTAATTAATCAATCAATTACAAAAATGAAAATTGGACTCGCTGATTTCTTTTCGGAAATAATAAATTATCAAAAATAACATCATTCACGGTAAAAATAAAATGTCAATAGTTTCCTTTATAAATTTAACTCCCTAGTCCATACCCTTCAGGATCTATCCAAAGTAAATAGGGAGGCAGGGACAATGATGTAACAGTGACAAAAGAAGGGGCAAATATTTGCCTTACTGCTGGGCACATTGGACGCGTGGCATTGATGGCTCATCGTCTTCATCATATGCTTCCTGGTACTGCTGTTGCTGCTTTCGCCTCATCTCCTCCTCCATATTAACATCATGCATCGTGGTCTCCTCGCAGTCATCCACTTCCATGTCTGTTAAATGGTTGCTTGTCCTGGCCGGAAGTATAGTCTCTAAAGTCCGGCATTTTTCAGGAGAAAGAAAACCAGAATCTGGGAAATCCACATTGAAATGGATGTAGAGCCTGCCCTTTATGAATGGCCTTAGGTGATGTGGCATTCCCTCATCATTGATTGCTTTGTATTGACCTGGCATTGGGAAAAGACTAAATGAGCAAAACAAAATGTAATGGATAGTTGTGAAAGGAACGCATTCGCTCGAAACGAATATAACCAATTTACGAAGTATATTACCAGGCTTGATGACTTCTCCAGGATCTGACTTGATCAGAAGCTGCCGGCCATCAAGATGAGTTAAGGCAAACTGAAATCCACAAAGAGCCTCTGTTAAACTGAGGCTGTGTTCCACATAGAGATCATCAGACTTCCGCTTAAACTTGGGGTGCTCTTTCAGTTGCAATACAATGATGATGTCTCCTGGGACTGTATCAGGCTGCAAACCAGAGCAGAAATACACAAATTTTCAGCTGTCCCTTCCTAGTATACAACAACGCAAACAAGATGCAAAAAATCTAACTTCACTTACAGCTTGGTCTGCTTGCCCATCAAACGCAATCTTCTGGCCATGTTGCATCCCTTTCTCTACATTCACCTCCAGTACCTTCTTTTCCTGAGTAACTTTTTTACCCTTGCAATGTGGACATTTATCTCTATCACTAATCATCTCACCTGCAACAATGGGTGACGTAGTCCAGAATGAGAAACAATACCAAACCTGAATCAGGTTTTGTGAAACACATCTTTCAGTTAATTACCTGAGCCCCGGCAATCAGGACAAATATGTTGCATCTGTTGAATCATTCCCAGACCAAGCTGTCGTGTAGTAACTTTCATTCCAGTGCCTTGACATCCAAAACATCTTCCAGCTGCTCCACTCTTTGAACCTTTCCTGAAATATTAAGTAAGGTAAATTAAACCCACAGTTATGCATTTCTCAGTCAAACCCATTCTTTCATATTTTCTTTCAACAAGGTAGAACAGCATCCCTCATTCTTTACCAATTGGCAACTTCCTTAGCAATCTAACATAAACATGACAACCAAAAGCACCTATTCATTTTTATTGATAAAATTCTGGAGGAACTCAGCAACACAATCTGTATAAAATATTATTGTTTAAAATGGGGCATGAGATGTAGTCGTAGATCCAATGCATTAAAACAATGATAGCCACCTCTTTAAAAATAACAAGGAAGGGTAACAATTGAATCCAATGCAAGCAAATTGCAAGAATTAAGTAAGATAGATAACATACCCTTTACATTTCGAGCATAAGACATCCCTAGATAGAGAGAGCTTCTTTGATGTACCATTATACAGGTCCTCCAAAGAAACCTTTAAGCTATGCACAACATCTTCACCCTGCTTCTGTCTTCTTCCTCGTGAGCCACCACCACCTACAAAATCATAATATTGGAAAAGTTAGTTACAATTAATATTCTTTACATAACATAATAAGTAAATTATATAAAAGGAAACAATATCTCACCGCCGAAGCCTCCTCCTCCAAAAAATGATTCAAATATATCGAATGGGCTGTGGGAGGGACCACCACCTCCCATTCCTTCTTTAAGAGCGTCTTCACCATACTGGTCATAAATTTCTCTTTTGTCTGGATCGCTGAGAACATCATAAGCTTGAGATACCTCCTTGAACTGATACAAGATGTCACAGTATGGTAAAAAAGAAGTTAAAAAGGGGTAAAGCGCATCTTAGGACTAAGAAGTACACATGCATAATTTTATGTCTACTTATATCATTAATTTAATTTGCCTATAGAATATCTACTTGCCAAATAAGAAAATAATTTTGTCAATATACCATTCCCAAGACTTCTTTTAAAGAAGCTTTGAGAGAGGCCCATATTTTGGCCTTGAAATGTTAGAATTCGAGCATAGGCATTTCATGCTGCTCACAACCAATTTCTTTTTAAAGGAGCTGATAATGTCATATTAATACAAAACCAAGATCTGCATATCGATATCAAAAGTAAAGAAGCAGAACAATGAAAGAATAATGCTTATATCGCTATATTATCATTCCGACTAAACAATCTTCTCCCATTTTACATCTTAACCTGCGATGGTGCTCAAGACCATGCATTTCAAGTAAATTGTTTTCCTATACTGGTAAGATATTCTTTTGGATGTTTCTTTAGTTAATATATTCTTTTGAATGTTGAAGGAGTACCAATGTAAATTCCACGTGACAAAGAACGCAATGCATAGCCTACAGATTCAATAGAAGTACAGATTTATCAGGACCTACCTTCTCAGGATCCCCGCCTTTGTCTGGGTGATTCTTAATAGCAGCTTTCTTGTATGCCTTTTTCAGCTCATCTTGACTAGCATTTTTAGAAACACCAAGAGTCTCATAATACTTGGTGCTGTCACTCTTCCTTGGAACACGCCCAAACATGATTTAAACACTTCAATTCAGCCAATACTGCAGTAAGGAGCCATCCCAAGAATTGAACCCAGTCAATATATTATAAACGGCTAGCAATTATTTGAAAAATAAAAATAAATAACAAATGGCAAAATTCTCAGATGGCTTATAAAGTTTATAATTCATAAAAGAACAAAATTTACCACAACACATGCACAAACATAACCAACTGGATATCAGTCTTTAGCATCAAAATACTCCAACATAACACAACTGATTATCTACATGAACACACACACGCACACACACATATTTAAGGCTGACTAAATTAAATCTTTTTAATTTTTCACAAAAGAAATAAAAAAAATAAAAACATTCTATTTTTCACAAAACTGGAGGAACAACCCCTCAAACTCGCAGGTCGATTGTCTACAAGATTAAGTGAAGTGATCCACGAAGAATTAATTTCGCAGTAACCTAATAGAAAATTTATGCAAAGAAAATGGAAACTAAATGAGCAGCAAAACTGAAAATGAAAAACCTCGGAGATCCAAACATAAAAGATATCAATTTCAAAGCTTTACTAATTCGATTACCAATTAGCAAAGTCGAAAACAATAAACTCATACCAAAGAAGGAAAAAAAAAATCACATAATTAAATTATCCCTAAAAAAAAATACCTTTATATACACACGCAAAATCCAAATATAATCCGTACGTGAAATAGTAGATTCGAAGAAAGATCTAACCAGCACAGATCAAAAGATAAAACAAACAAGAATAATAGAGAGAGAAGCAGAGCGATACCTTTGAAAGATTTACAGAGAAAGCTTCGTAGAGAGTTTCAGGGAGATGGTGCTCTCAGATGTCTTTCCTCGTAACGCGCAGTGGAATTTACCCTATCGTTAAATTGAATTTATTGTGTACCAGCTTTTTCCTACTGCCACACTCGAATGGATGCCTCCACGGAAACTTTATACGCCCAAAAAGTCCCTGGATATAGCATTTCCTTCGCTCAGGCGAAAAAGCAAAAAGGAAACTCTAGTGTTAGAACCACATGTAGGTGAAGCTGTGACTTCGCTATCCACTCAAATTGCTCCACGTCAGCCAAGAGCGTGTTCGGAAAGTAGAAGAATTGCGCCTTTCGCTTTTCGAGCGGAGTTTGGAGTAGAGACATCTCAACCGACCACTGTAATGATCCGACGGTAATCCTAATTTCTCTCTCGATTTACGTGTTAGTGCTTGTATGCAAGGACGCCTGGCGGACTTTGGCGAAAGTCCTAGTCGGTTTGGTCGTGTATGACGGCTGAACTTAAGAAGCTGCCTACGACATATCGTTTTTTATTTTATTATTTCAATTTTCTTGTCAATCTTTTTACCGGGTTTTTATTTCTGGGTGTCACTGTCAGTCTATCACATTGTTGTTGGTGAATGGAGGTAGATGATTTGGGGCTGAGGTTGTTTAGCCCAATTTGTCTCTAATGACAACAGAGGTCCAATCCTACATATGTCTTCCCGGAATATATAAAAAATTAATAAATAAATTGCTTTATTAGTTTTGTTTATAGAATTATAAATAGAAAAAAGAAAGATTAAAAAAGATATTAAAAGGACTTCGATATTATGCAAAATACTCAAAAATTAAATTTATGATACGACAATACATATCGTTTAAAAGGCAGCATAATTTAAACGAGAAAGAGAAACAAAATACGTAAAAATTACAAAAACAAAATATTAGAAATGATTTTAATGGTTCGACTTGTGAACTTCCACATTTTGCCACTTGGACACTAATTCAGAGAATGCCCTTGTGGAAGACCCATCTATGCTCAGTGCGCTGTTGGCTGCATCTTTCAAGTTATTCATACGCTGTCCAAGCATCTTCCCCTCTTCCCCTTCAATTAGATCCCTCGCAACTTTGGCCATTTCCTCGCGTCCAACTAACCCATTTTCATTAGCTTTCGGTCTCAATGCCACTTTCAGACCCTCCCCCAGCATTACTGAGTTCATTTTTTGCTCTGCAAATAGTGGCCAAGCAATTAGCGGTTTGCCAAACCAAACAGCTTCAAGGGTCGAGCTCCAACCACAATGGGTTAGGAATCCACCGGTTGAGCCGTGCCTAAGGATTTCAATCTGTGGAGCCCACGACGCAACCACTAGACCCTGTCCCTTAGTCCTCTCCAAAAACCCATTTGGTAAAACCTCAGAAGGGTCAAAATCGCCTTGCCCGCTAAGGTATGCCGCATTAGGAAGCCCGCTTGGTCTTCTTACAGCCCACAAGAACTTTTGTCCACTCATTTCCAAACCCAAAGCCAGCTCGTTCAGCTGTTCAGGAGAAAGGGTCCCACCGCTTCCGAAACAGACATATAGGACCGAGCCACGTGTCTGATTGTCTAACCATGTTAAACAATCCGACCCGCTGTCTTCGCTTCTCGAATCCGTTTGAATGAGCGGTCCAATAGGATAAACCGGGGGGCTAATACCATTTCCATTTGCTTCTCCTTCTCGCAGAGCCTTTATAGCTCCATATTCCATGTCGGTGAAGGTATTGACTACAATACCCTCCACCGAAGTGAGCCGTTTTGCAATATGCAGAAGCCGTTTATACATTTCGCTTTTCCTGTCTTGAAACGGGTCGGGAAGATCTTTACCATGGACGGGTATGGATCCGGGTATCTTGACCGGTTCCGACAACTCTCTAAACTCGCATTCAACTGTCTCGTCCAGCTTTGGCGCGAGAAATAACAAGGACAGAGCGGTAGCCGGTGAGGGAAAGAAAATGAAGGAAGGAATATTGAATTCCTCAGCAACATCTATCGTATCGATTCCAAAAAAATCAGTAAGGAAAGCAGACAGGTGGGTTTTGGAGAGCAAAGACTCCAAAACACGGCGAAAAGATGGAAGAGAGCGAGAAATGGTGAGGATAATCTGGAGTCCAGCTGGCACGGTACCCTCGGGAAAGTCGTCAAAGTTGACCGGAGGAAGAAAAATGGTATCGATGGATGTTGGAAGGGATTCAACCATGGCTTTTGTGGCTTTGGATGGAGGGCCATTGGTGGGTACGATGCAAGTGACGTGGAAGTCGTGTTGTACGACAAGACGTCTGGCGAACTCGACGAACGGGATCAAGTGGCTTAGCCCAGGACTTGGGAGAATGGCTATGTGGGATTTTTGCTTCATTGCCATGGAAAAAATGATGAATACCAATTTGTTTGTCTAAAAGTGGATACGATTGAGAATTGAGAATTGAGAATTCAAGACAGAGAGACTTGCAAATTTATAGTGGAGCGGTTTTTCAATCTGATTTAGAGACGTGGACAAGTTGTTTGCTATTTGGTACTTTTCCTGGTCAATAAATAATATTTTAAATAAAGAATTTCGTTATAATTTTAAATATTATTTTATATAATATATAAATTTTTAATTCTCGTTAATAAAATTTGTTAGATATAATGGTATAAAAATATTTTAATCTTTTAATTTTATAATTTTATAATATTTTTCTCTCTATTCTCTCTCACTGTCTCTCTTTTAATTTTTATTTTTCTCCCTCTTTCTTATATTTTTCTTATATTTTTTTTTTTTTTCCTCTCCTCTTCCAGATTTTTCTTCTTTTTTTCTCTTTTTCCTTTCTCCTCTCTATTTCTCTCTTCTTTTCTGATTTCTCTCTTATTATTCTCTTTTTTTTTTCTCTCCTCTCCTTTATTTTTTTATTTTTTTTCCCTTCTCCTCTCTGTTTTTCTTTTCTCTTCCGATTTCTCTCTTCTTCTTCTTCTTTTTCTTTTTTTTTTCCCCTTCTCCTCTCTCTTTCTCTCTTCTCTTCCGATTTCTCTCTTTTTTTTCCCTTGCTGGCATTGTTTGCAGGCGGAGATGGATACAGAGTGGAAGAGAAGAACGGTTCTACTGCTGGGCTGGCTTCGGCTCTACCTTTTTCTTTTCCTTTTTTCTATCAATTCCAATATGGAGTATTTGAGAGAATCGGATCTTGAAAAAAAAATGGATGCATATGGAACTGATACAACCAAAATCAGAAATTTTTGAAATTAAGAAAAAGAACTTATAATACTTTATCCATTTGGAAATTAGTAAGAAATACAAATTCGGACCCCTTAATTAAATAAATCATGAGTAAATAAAAGTGTACCACTGTTGAGCTTGTCAACTGTCAGAGTTGGTAATGCATTTTCTAACTTTCTTGCTATATGAATATAATGTTAAGAGTAAAATTTACAGATGAATAAGTGTTTTTGCAAATTTGATTTTGAAAAAAATGAATGGCAATTGGTTTGTGATGGTCTGTGGCTATGGTTATGCTGGTATAATAGCTCAAAAACTGGTCTGTGGTTATAGTTATACTGGTAGGATAGCTCAATTTTTTTTTTAACTGTCTTGCTATGTGCATCTGGTATTAAAAGTAACATTTGCAAATGAAGGTGTATTTTTGCAAACTTAATTTTGAAAAAAATGAAAGGGAACTGATTTGTGGTTATACAAAAACTGTTTTTGCAAATTTACAGAGTATATTTTTTTTTTTAATTTTTAAAATTTATTATTATTTTAATCAATACAAAAGTTTTTTAGATATTTTACTTTTTAACAGGGACTTGATATAGACAATAATGCTAAATCATAATTCCATAAAAAAATATTTATGCATTATACAAAACTATAATATTATATTTAAAATTATATTATAAATCAGTCACCGTATATGAAATTCTCCCAATTTTAAATGTAGTATGCTGTGAAGTATCGAGAAAGAAAATAAGGAGAAGTGAGTGGCTGAAAAATAGCCAGTTAAGTGCATACTACTAATTTTCAGAATTAGACTACGTCAGTGCATACGCCTTATGAGAATTTGACTAGTCTAGACTACGCAAGTGCAACGTGTAAACAAACTAGCTTATGTCTTTGCTTACGTCAGTCATTCTGTAATTAATCTTTTTTTGTCATTGCCATTCTTGAAGAGATTTAAAGTTGAATTTGGGTGGTGGAAATCTATAGTTGCTTGCTGCTGACCACTTTGTTCTCGAGACATTGTCGTTGAACTAATTGAATTAATATTTTCCGCGGGTATCTGTTATATTCTGGGAATGGATTTTGGGATGTAAATCACTCATGAATCGTATGGACTTAGTGGTTAATTTTGGAGGAGGTCAACATTAATTCTTTTTTTTTTTACTGAAGAGGTCAACATTAATTCTTCATCACTTAAAAGTTCCTTAAGCATTAAGATTTTGTCATTCGATGGGGTTATGGATACATCATATTTATCACACTTTCAGCAGAGAGACTAAAATCTTCACCATACTGGTCATAAATTTCTCTTTTGTCTGGATTGCTGAGAACATCATAAGCTTGAGATACCTCCTTGAACTGATACAAGATGTCACAGTATGGTAAAAAAGAAGTTAACAAGGGGTAAAGTGCATCTTAGGACTAAGAAGTACACATGCATAATTGTATGTCTACTTATATCATTAATTTAATTTGCCTATAGAATATCTACTCGCCAATAAATAAGAAAACAATTTTGTCAATATACCTTTCCCAAGACTTCTTTTAAAGAAGCTTTGAGAGAGGCCCATATTTTGGCCTTGAAATGTTAGAATTCTAGCATAGGCATTGCATGCTGCCCACAACCAATTTCTTTTTAAAGGAGCTGATAATGTCATATTAATACACAACCAAGATCTGCATATCGATATCAAAAGTAAAGAAGCAGAACAATGAAAGAATAATGCTTATATCGCTATATTATCATTCCGACTAAACAATCTTCTACCATTTCACATCTTAACCTGCGATGGTGCTCAAGACCATGCATTTCAAGTAAATTGTTGTCCTATAATGGTAAAGATATTCTTTTGGATGTTGAAGGAGTACCAATGTAAATTCCACCTGACAAAGAACGTAATGCATAGCCTACAGTTTCAATAGAAGTACAGATTTATCAGGACCTACCTTCTCAGGATCCCCGCCTTTGTCTGGGTGATTCTTAATAG
Organism: Ochetophila trinervis; assembly: GCA_003254975.1. NCBI lineage: Eukaryota > Viridiplantae > Streptophyta > Magnoliopsida > Rosales > Rhamnaceae > Ochetophila > Ochetophila trinervis. The sequence continues at coordinate 46,992 of QANX01006215.1, read as the reverse complement.
CAGCTTTCTTGTATGCCTTTTTCAGCTCATCTTGACTAGCATTTTTAGAAACACCAAGAGTCTCATAATACTTGGTGCTGTCACTCTTCCTTGGAACACGCCCAAACATGATTTAAACACTTCAATTCAGTCGATCCTGCAGTACGGAGCCATCCCAAGAATTGAACCCAGTCAACATATTATAAATGGCTAGCAATTATTTAAAAAAAAAAAAAAAAGGCAAAATTCTCAGATGGCTTATAAAGTTCATAATTCATAAAAGAACAAAATTTACCACGACACATGCACAAACAACATACACAACTGGATATCAGTCTTTAGCATCAAAATACTCCAACATAACACAACTGATTATCTACATGAACACACACACGCACACACACATATTTAAGGCTGACTAAATTAACACTTTTTAATTTTTCACAAAAGAAATAAAAAAAATAAAAACATTCTATTTTTCACAAAACTGGAACAACAACCCCTCAAACTCGCAGGTCGATTGTCTACAAGATTAAATGAAGTGATCCACGAAGAATTAATTTCGCAGTGACCTAATAGAAAATTTATGCAAAGAAAATGGAAACTAAATGAGCAGCAAAACTGAAAATGAAAAACCTCAAAGATCCAAACATAAAAGATATCAATTTCAAAGCTTTACTAATTCGATTACCAATTAGCAAAGTCGCAAACAATAAGTTCATACCAAAAAAGGAAAAAAAAAATCACATAATTAAATTATCCCTAAAAAAAAAACCTTTATATACACACGCAAAATCCAAATCTAATTCGTGCGTGAAATAGCAGATTCGAAGAAAGATCTAACCAGCACAGATCAAAAGATAAGACAAACAAGAATCTTACAGTTTCTAAATAGAGAGAGAAGCAGAGCGATACCTTTGAAAGATTTACAGAGAAAGCTTCGTAGCGAGTTTTGGGGAGATGGTTTCCTCGTAACGCGCAGTGGAATTTACCCTATCGTTAAATTGAATTTATTGTGTACCAGCTTTTTCCTACTGCCACACTCGAATGGATGCCTCCACGGAAACTTTATACGCCCAAAAAGTACCTGGATATAGCATTTCCTTCGCTCAGGCGAAAGAGCAAAAAGGAAACTCTAGTGTTAGAACCACATGTAGGTGAAGCTGTGACTTCGCTCTCGACTCAAATTGCTCCACGTCAGCCAGAGCGTGTTCGGAAAGTAGAAGAATTGCGCCTTTCGCTTTTCGAGCGGAGTTTGGAGTAGAGACATCTCAACCGACCACTGTAATGATCCGACGGTAATCCCAATTTCTCTCTCGATTTACGTGTTAGTGCTTGTATGCAAGGACGCCTGGCGGACTTTGGCGAAAGTCCTGGTCGGTTTGGTCGTGTATGACGGCTGAACTTAAGAAGCTGCCTACGACATATCGTTTTTTATTTTATTTTTTCAATTTTCTTGTCAATCTTTTTACCGGGTTTAATGTCTGGGTGTCACTATCAGTCTATCACATTGTTGTTGGTGAATGGAGGTAGATGATTTGGGCCTGAGGTTGCTTAGCCCAATATGTCTCTAATGACAACAGAGGTCCAATCCTACATATGTCTTTCCGGAAAAAATTAATAATTTATTAGTTTTGTTTATAGAATTATAAATAGAAACAAGAAAGATTAAAATAGATATTAAAAGGACTTCGTTATTATGCAAAATACTTAAAAATTAAATTTATGATACGACAATACATATCGTTTATAAGGCAGCGTAATCTAAACGAGAAAGAGGAACAAAATCCGTAAAAAAACACAAAAACAAAATATTGAAAATGATTTTAATGGTTCAGCTTTTGAGCTCCCACATTTTGCCACTTGGACGCTAATTCAGAGAATGCCTTTGTGGAAGACCCATCTATGCTCAGTGCGCTGTTGGCTGCATCTTTCAAGTTATTCATACGCTGTCCAAGTATCTTCCCCTCTTCCCCTTCAATTAGATCCCTCGCAACTTTGGCAATTTCCTCGCGTCCAACTAACCCATTTTCATTAGCTTTCGGTCTCAATGCCACTTTCAGACCCTCCACCAGCATTACTGAGTTCATTTTTTGCTCTGCAAATAGTGGCCAAGCAATTAGCGGTTTGCCAAACCAAACAGCTTCAAGGGTCGAGCTCCAACCACAATGGGTTAGGAATCCACCGGTTGAGCCGTGCCTAAGGATTTCAATCTGTGGAGCCCACGACGCAACCACTAGACCCTGTCCCTTAGTCCTCTCCAAAAACCCATTTGGTAAAACCTCAGAAGGGTCAAAATCGCCTTGCCCGCTAAGGTATGCCGCATTAGGAAGCCCGCTTGGTCTTCTTACAGCCCACAAGAACTTTTGTCCACTCATTTCCAAACCCAAAGCCAGCTCGTTCAGCTATTCAGGAGAAAGGGTCCCACCGCTTCCGAAACAGACATATAGGACCGAGCCACGTGTCTGATTGTCTAACCATGTTAAACAATCCGACCCACGGTCTTCGCTACTCGAATCCGTTTGAATGAGCGGTCCAATAGGATAAACCGGGGGGTTAATACCATTTCCATTTGCTTCTCCTTCTCGCAGAGCCTTTATAGCTCCATCTTCCATGTCGGTGAAGGTATTGACTACAATACCCTCCACCGAAGTGAGCCGTTTTGCAAGTTGCAGAAGCCGATTATACATTTCGCTTTTCCTGTCTTGAAACGGGACGGGAAGATCTTTACCATGGACGGGTATGGATCCGGGTATCTTCACCGGTTCCGACAACTCTCTAAACTCGCATTCAACTGTCTCGTCCAGCTCTGGCGCGAGAAATAACAAGGACAGAGCGGTAGCCGGTGAGGGAAAGAAAATGAAGGAAGGAATATTGAATTCCTCAGCAACATCTATCGTATCGATTCCAAAAAAATCAGTAAGGAAAGCAGACAAGTGGGTTTTGGAGAGCAAAGACTCCAAAACACGGCGAAGAGATGGAAGAGAGCGAGAAACGGTGAGGATAATCTGGAGTCCAGCTGGCATGGTACCGTCGGGAAAGTCGTCAAAGTTGACCGGAGGAAGAAAAATAGAGTCGATGGATGTTGGAAGGGATTCAACCATGGCTTTTGTGGCTTTGGACGGAGGGCCATTGGTGGGTACGATGCAAGTGACGTGGAAGTCGTGTTGTACGACAAGACGTTTGGCGAACTCGACGAACGGGATCAGGTGGCTTATCCCAGGACTTGGGACAATGGCTATGTGGGATTTTTGCTTCATTGCCATGGAAAAAATGATAAATACCAATTTGTTTGTCTAAAAGTGGATATGATTGAGAATTGAGAATTCGAGACAGAGAGACTTGCAAATATATAGTGGAGCGGTTTTCAATCTGATTTAGAGACGTGGACGAGTTGTTTGCTATTTGGTACTTTTCCTGGTCAATAAATAATATTTTAAATGTAGTATGTCGTGAAGTACGAAGAAAGAAAATAAGGAGAAGTGAGTGGCTGAAAAAAAACCGGTTAAGTGCATACTACTAATTTTGAGAATTAGACTATGTCAGTGCATACGCCTTATGAGAATTTGACTAGTCTAGACTACGCAAGTGCAACGTGTAAACAAACTAGCTTATGTCTTTGCTTACGTCAGTCATTCTGTAATTATATCTAGACTATGCTGTTATAATAATAATAATTAAAAAATAGTTTTCGTCCCCCGAATCACTACTTTTGTCTATAAGATTCGAAAAGCTTTTCTTGGCATTGCCATTCTCGAAGAGATTTAAAGTTGAATTTGGGTGGTGGAAATCTATAGTTGCTTGCTGCTGACCACTTTGTTCTCGAGACATTGTCGTTGAACTAATTGAATTAATATTTTCCGCGGGTATCTGTTATATTCTGGGAATGGATTTTGGGATGTAAATCACTCATGAATCGTATGGACTTAGTGGTTAATTTGGAGGAGGTCAACATTAATTCTTCATCACTTAAAACTTCCTTAAGCATTAAGATTTTGTCATTCGATGGGGTTATGCATACATCATATTTCAGCAGAGAGACTAAAATCTGCATTTATGTCGGTGGCGTTTATCCATTAATATTTTGTCATTTGATGGGGTCATGCATACATCAAATTACTTCACTGTACAAAAATAAAAAATAAAAAATCCATGAAGTTAAGATGCGTGTTTATGGGTGTGTCACTCACTAGTCACTATCGCTCATTGTTGAAAGAGATTTTGGGACAGAGACTATGTGTTTCTCTGTCTGGGTTGTAAGGTTTTAGTCCGATATTCCTCTGCCTGCACGGAAATTTAAAAAATATATACACATTCATAAATATTACTTCTTCTTTTTTTGATGAAAATAAATATTACTTATTAGTTATACTAAAAAAGACTTGACTATTATATCTTTGCCGAACAAATTTTGTGTCCGAACAAAGAAATATATTACTAAGCAATATACTAAAAAAAAATTTAAATTTTAGGATACGGTAATACATATTGTTATTAGGCAACATATTCAAAACGAAAAAAGAGAAACAAAAATATTGAAAACAAAATATTAAAATGATTGTAATGGTTCTACTTGTAAGCTTCCACATTTTGCCACTCGGATACTAATTCAGAGAGTGCCCTTGTGGAAGAACCATCTATGCTTATTGCCCTGTTGGCTGCATGTTTCAAGTCATTCATACGCTGTCCAAGTATCTTCCCCTCTTCCCCTTCAATTAGATCCCTCACAACTTTGGCAATTTCCTCGCGTCCAACTAACCCATTTGCATTAGCTTTCGGTCTCAATGCCACTTTCAGACCCTCCACTAGCATTACTGCGTTCATTTTTTGCTCTGCAAAGAGTGGCCAAGCAATTAGCGGTTTACCAAACAAAACAGTACTTTCAAGGGTCGAGTTCCAACCACAATGAGTTAGGAACCCACCCGTTGAGCCATGTCTAAGGATTTCAATCTGCGGAGCCCACGACGCAACCACTAGACCCTGTCCCTCAGTCCTCTCCAAAAATCCATTTGGCAAAAGCTCAGAAGGGTCAAAATTGCCTTGACCGCTAAGATATGCAGCATTACGAAGTTCATCGTTTGGTCTATTTACAACCCACAAGAACTTCTGTCCACTCAATTCCAAACCCAAAGCCAGCTCCTTCAGCTGTTCGCGAGAGAGGGTCCCACCGCTCCCAAAAGAGACATATAAGACCGTGCCAAGTGGCTGATTGTCTAACCAAGATAAAACACTCCGACAGTCCGACCCATGTTGGTCTTCGCTAGTACTCGAGCCGGTCTGTATGAGCGGTCCAATAGTATAAACCGGTGGACTAATTCTATTCGCTTCTCGCTCTTGCAGAGCTTTTATAGCTCCAAATTCCATGTCCGTGAAAGTGTTGACTACAATACCCTCCACTGAAATGAGCCGTTTTGAAAGCTGAAGCATCCATTTATACATTTCGCTCTTCCTGTCAAGAAACGGGTCGGGAAGATCTTTACCATGGATGGGTATGGATCCGGGTATCTTCACCGGCTCTGGCAAATCTGTAAATTCGCAGGAAACTGTCTCGTCCAGCTTTGGCGCGTGCAAGAACAATGACAAAACAGCAGCTGGTGCTGGAAAGAAAATGAAAGAGGGAATATTGAATTCCTTGGCAACATCGAATGTGTCACCTCCAAACAAATCAGCAAAGAAAGCGGACAAGTGGATTTTGGAGAGCAGAGACTCCAAAACACGTCGAAGGGACGGAAGAGAGCGATTGACCGTGAGAACAATTTGGGCTCCAGGCATGGTACCCTTGGGAAATTCATCAAAGCTGACTGGAGGAAGAAAAAAGAAGTCAATGGAGGTTGGAAGGGATTCAACAATGGCTTCTGTGGCTTTGGATGGAGGGCCATTGGTGGGTACAATGCAAGTGACGTGGAAGTACTTGTGCTGTAGAACAAGACGTTTAGCGAATTCGACGAACGGTATCAGGTGGCTTATCCCAGGACTTGGGAAAATGGCTATGTAAGATGTTTGCTTCATTGCCATGGATTTGATAAATGTCGATCTGTTTTGTGTAGTTCTGATCTGAGAATTGAGATTCAAGACAGAGAGAAACTTGCTTTTATATAATGGAGCTGTTTGGATCAGTTGGACTGGGTGTGAAAATTGCAATGCAATTAATGCAAAGTCATCCAATTTTCTAGCTAAAAATTAAAAAGTGCAATTAATGCAAGGAAATTACGACGTCTCTAAGTATAGTATTGAGTTAATAACTTTAATGCTATCTAGCAATAAAGTAGAGCTAGATGGTGACGCCCTTATTAATTGTGGTGCACACAAACACAGAGAAAATAAAACTTATACTCCTTTACCAAAATTGGGTATCAGAATTATTATTATTTTTTGTCTTGGCTACAAACTATAAATTATTAATCAACATACAACTTTATTACACAATCACAGTAAGCTTATTTTTTATTATGAAATGCTATTTGTTATCTATTATGATGGATTATCTATTATGATGCATGTTCATATACATCCTATGTGCTACTTTAAATGATTTTTTTTATTAAAATTTTAGTATTAAAAATAAAATAAAATATTATCTATTAAAATTTATCAAATAAGTTACAATCTCACCCATAATAATTATCAATAATGCCAACTAACAGAACTTTATTATCGATGATCAATGAATTTTAGTCAACTATATAATTTATTCATTATTATTTCCATTATTTATTTTGGCTTTTCTTCATTTCAACTGGAATTTGTCAAGGGCTAAAAACTTATAGGAAATCTTAAGTCTTTGCTTACATCATTCCGTAATTAAAGCCATTTATATCTTCTTTTCGTTTTGAAAAAAAACTCAAGTGAAACTTTTTAAAAAAAATTTAAAAAAAATTATATGATATGAAAAAACGAATTATATAATATAGCTAACACATTATAAAAAAAATTACATGATGTAAAAAAATTACTTTCTTGCAGAATTTTGAAACACTCACCCAAATGGGATCTTTCTTTGTGGGTCTAGCCATTTATATATAGACTGCTTTTTCTGTTTGTTTAATTTCTATTTTGAAATAATCTAGACTCTGCTTTTTTTTTTTTCTTTTTTTTTTAAATACTAAACATATGTTACATAATATGAATAAATTATTTTAAAATACCAATTTACAAAACAAGCGTTTTGTTTAGGGTTTTAATTTTAAACCTCCGAATTAACTTAGTATTATAGGCTAGGTTTTGTTTCACCTTTCAGTTTCCGCGTTCATTTATTAGATTTCTGTCTTCAAGCTTCAAATATATATATATATATAATTTCTTCAAATATCTATAAAATTAAAATTTGTAAGTTATAATTAATAATCTATTTTAGCTATAATTATAAAATTAAATTATGTTAAAATAGATTATTGATCTGTAAATAAAAAAATTATGAATATTTCACTATAAAAATAAATATATATCGTATAGAGCGTCCGAGATTGGGTTGTAAAAGCCACTCTAACACTTTAGATTGAATTATATCAATCTTAATTTTATGGAACGCCACGTCAAGCACCAAACAATTTGGAACATTTGAGTTTGAACAGTCCGGATTGGATGTTTAATCATATTATTGAACTAATTTCAGCAAAAAAAAATCATATTATTGAACTAGTTGATGATTTCAAGGACGTCGCACGAATCGCCCCTTTGTCTAGGAGATTCCAAATTCTTGTTTTGTCACTGCCATTTGAAGACCCATATCATAAAACTCCCTGATGACCTTGATTTCGCCAGATTTAGCAATTTTATTTTACTTTTAATGATAATACATACGTTTCGATTTTATTTTTTTAAATTATTTTTTCTTTTGACGAAGTTTGTACTTCATGATAAACGCCAGTACCTTGAAAGGGGAGAGTTAATTAAATGAAATATTTTGGATTAATATAGTTAAATTTTATCCTTAAAAATGCATGTATTAAGAGGATACCACATATGTAAAATTTAACAATATATTCAATTATTTTCCAAATGTATTAGTATGTATTTGAACAGTGACTAGATTTAGATGTTAAAAAGAGCAGGAGCTAAGCCTGGTTAAATATGTGTGTTGCACTAGCACCAGCACACTCAGGTTTTTGAATACATGGGTTATTAATAAATATTGCAAGTAATTAAATTAATAATATAATGCCAGACATAAAACTATTATATAGCCAGCTTTGATGTGATCCACATGTAATTTGAAAGTATTTCCTTCTAGCCACTAGTTAATTATATAAGATATCTGCCATGCATATCTATACAATATACATACCACAAATTAATTTTCTTGTCATTACTAGCAAATTCTGTTGTGTATGTATATGAATTTGCTAGCTAGTAATTGCATACATATTCCAACTCACCTAGCATTTTCCACAAAATGATTGAGAAATTCTTCTTGCTAATTATACCACAACTCATGTTGAATATGGAGATATAAATATCAATGTTCATGTCTATACTGCAGATTATGAACACAATCATGTAATTAATATTTTCATGGACAATTTTTTTTATTTTTATAAAAAACAATCAAAAATTTAACTTTTTCCTTATTACTAATTAAACACTTAATACAAGCTAGGTAAATATGTTCAATATAATTGAACATTTTATTTTTGATGCAATGTCAACCATTTTGTAATATTTTGAAAGTGTTCCTCATCAATATTGAGATTATGAAAATATGCAAATATCAATCACCATTTAATTCGACAATTGAGGTTGATCTAGTGGTAAACAACTTTTTATATTCACACAAGATCGTAGGTTATCATATTTAATTCAATATAATTATATAAAAAAAATATAACAATTTACAGGGGAAAAAAAATATAAAATGTATGCATGCACATATTTAAAAAACTACTACATTTGACAAATAAAATCGTAACGTCAAACCATATTGAATAACAGAAATAACGATAAAATAATTATATAACAGAAAATAACAAGAAATAACATATGTGTTTACAAGTTGAATTACCAATATCTCTCCCAAAAGCTATGTTTTTTTTCATATGTAAATTAAAATTTATAACTTCAATTATTTTTTTAACTCTAATACCAAATCAAATTATATTATTTGTTTTCAAAACTTAAGCCGTTGGATGGTTAGTCATCATCATTTATATTAATTTTTCAAACGGTTGAATAATAATTATATCTTAGATTATTATAATGTATATATTATCTATGTAAATTAAAAGATGAACGAAAATTATAAATTATTGTACACCAGACCAATATATGTCTTTGTTTAATTTGTTTTTTTATATAAACTCTCCTCAGCGGTTCAAATGCCTGTGTAATTTACCGTGCTCAATATTGTTTGTTTTGTTTTTTTTATTTTTTTATTTCCAGAGGAATTGCTTACAATTGCTATAGATATTTGAAATGCTTATGTATAATCTAAATAAAAATTATTAGAAATGTATTTCTGTAAGAAAATAATTATTCTTTTCGGCGAATAAAAAATAAGAATTATTAGAACGAACTGAATGCAAAAAGTCCCCTCCCAGTGCTATTGGTTTTTTATTCTTTTATTTTATGTGTATATCAAATTTTGTGCGTCTTTTATTCTATTATGAAAATCAAATTTATTTTAGTTCAATCATGTAATGTAAAATATTAGCAAATCCAGACAGGTGGATATCTTTCCTTAATAAATAAATAAATTATGCATCCACATTCACGAATATAGGATATATCTGCATGAGTATCAGCAGAAACAGGATAAATGCGTAAAAGATTTTTACCTGCGAAAAACGACGAAGAATAATTAAAATAAACCTTCAAAAACTGAAATCCTCCATTTCCTAATCCTTCCCCAATTCCCATCAGTAATAAAAATAATAACAATAGCTTATCAAAATATAAAAAAATAATAATATTAGTAACTATATAAATTGGAACTTAATAATAATATATTATTATTGTTAATATGAATTGGAACCGTTGCACCCACCCAGAACACCCTAGCCTGTCCGAAGGGACTCCTTTCCATATAAGCCCAATTGCTGAATAGTCACACTGCTTCGTAGCCCTTTCCCCATTAAATCTTCCAAATCTCTCCCATTTTCTCTTCCTCTCACACCGACCTGCACACAAACACACACAAATCTCAATCATTGACAATATCTATGGAACTTAATAAGAACTCTTCTCCCACCCTCATCACTAACGTCGGCGGTTTTGATCAGGCAGTGATCATGCCGTTGGATGGCGGATACGGTTTGCTTGGTCCTTCACCGATTTCATCTTGCGTGAGCAAGGAAGCAGGGGATAACAACCCTGCAGTTCCTACTAGTAGGATTAATGTTAATGACTCAAAAGCAGAAGTAGTGCTGAACCCTGATGCTGAAGAATGGGATTTTAGAACGAACCGAGCACCTGAGGAAGACAGGTGTTTGTTTCTTACTTTCTCCAATGGATACCCTCTCACTCACGCCCAGATTATCAGGTTTTTTACCCGGTAAGAAAAAAAATAAAAAAGTAAATCCCATTAATTTCTTAAATCTTAAACACGTTTTAAAGGGAAATAAAATATAAATAATTGTGATCTTATTAATTCCTTTTATGTGTTTATATTATTCCATTTCTGCACTGTTAACTTTTTTGTTTGTATTATTTTTATACATATGCATGTATATGATGCTAATGCAAGAGTTTGATACATAATTAAGCTATAATTTTTTAATGTGATAATTAGACATTATGGTCGGTGCGTGGAGAGGGTTTATGTGCACAACCCGGAGCCGAAAAAGAAACCACCGCTGTTTGGGAAAGCAGTGTTTCATTCGTCAGTTATACCGGCTATGGTGATGGGGAATGAGACACATGTCAAATTCATAGTGGACCAGAGGCCTCTTTGGTGTAAGAGGTTTGAACCCAAGATTAACAATAGGCGTGACAGTACTGATTAATAGACCAAGTTTGATGCTTGAAATTTTTGCCAAAAGTAATTGTTTTGTTGTTGAATAATAATATATTAATGAGAATTTTCTTAAAAAAATCATGTGTTTGTTCTGCCTGTGATTAATTTTTGTTTTTCTGAAAAACAGCCTATGATTAATTTTAATAGCATGTATATATGCGCAACCTAAACTCTAGCGCGATTATACGCAACCTCTTCTTGTTGGGCCGGAACCATGTCCTCTTTGTGATTTACAATCCATTAAGCCGTCTACTTGTGTTTGACGAAGTTGGCCATTGTTTGTTAATAGACTTTTCCATTTAAGGCAAATAATTAATGATCTTTTATTCATATGATAATTAACAGTACAATTTCAAAAGTTTAGCAATAAATAATAGAAATGATATATACTTATATAAACATCATAAACTGAAAGTACACATTTTGTAGACTATTATTTTTTTTTTTATGCCAGATTCAAAGTTATAAATTCAAAAAACTATAAAAGAGGGCCCAATGGGAGTATTGTTTAGTTTTTTATTGGTAGTAGGGAGTACTGAATAGTCATGGTAGAAATTGCTACGCAGGGCTTATACAGTAATTTTAGAAAAAAAATGTAAATAATTACATAGGGTAAAATTTACCATGCTAGATTGCTTCAATAGTAAACGTGTTATATATTTAGCAGAAAATTTGACAATGTTGATATTTATGTGGCATAAATATATAGCTAAATAAAAAATTGTCCAATGGTAATGTGATAAAAATTATTTGTGGCTATCAATTAAATTAAATATTCTATTAACTTTTTTTTTTTTAGAAAAAAATTGTTTTTTGAGGAAAATTTTGCATTCATGGAAAATATATAATGTTTGACAAAATTTTCAGAAGCGAAACATTTATTTTAACAATGTTTAAATTATATCAACTTGACATTCATTATATACTTTACCATTGAAAAATAAAATATCATCTATGTTGCTTGCATGTCTATTTTTAAAAGCATGAATTTCATTTTTTTGTTATAAATATTGGAGGGAACAATATTTCATTTGTTAGTAAGGTGATAAACATATATACAATTAAAATAGCTAGATAAGTGCATATCTTTTATTTGAAATTATAACAATTGATAGTATTAATTAGCATAGAAATCAATAATAGATTTAATAGAATCAAAAAAGAAAAAAGAAAAATTAGTGAGAATTATCGGAAAATTATATGGCAGTTACAGTAATTTTTTTTCCCCCACAATTAAATTAATAAAAAATAATGATAAAAAGTCAGGCCCAGTCCACCAAACAGATATCAGAATTCAGAACCCGTTGGCCTTGCTTGATCCCCAAGTAGCTCTGCCCTAGTATTAGTTTTCGTCTAGTCTTTCTATCCCCTTTCTCAAAAGTTACAGCGTTGAAAAATTAGCTTTCGTTTCGTTTGGTGCGCTAGCAACAATGGGAAATACAGGCAGTGTTTCTTCCTCCAAACTCAAATAAATTTATGGATTTATTAATGCGTTGGGAATTACGCACGGCGCAGAAAGCTTCTCAGTCTCAAGATGCAAAAGGGATCTTCCCCCAGGTCACTGCACGATGAGAATAAAACCTTAACAGAGCCAATGCTAACAGGACCTGCATTCTAGTTGGATTCTGGTTTGTTTGAGAGTGGAGGACATAAATGGTTGGTGGGCTTCAATTAATTCTCTTATTTTCTGCTACTTACCATTTTTGAAGCTAAAACATTCTCATTAAATTGCTGGGTGTTTGAGTATGTGGATGTGTATGTGCATGTTGGCAGGAAATTGTGTCTTTATCCAACAGGAAAGGGAAGGAGTGAGAATGGTTACATCTCCCTCTGCTTATCAGTAGAGGAGACGGACACTTATCCTAATCAGTAACCAATAAATCCATGCAGATCCCAGTACCACTGTGCATCGTTTCTCTGAGAGGAAGAAAAAATGGGGCTTTTTTAGAATTGATTTCTCTTGAAACTTTCAATAACTATTGTAATGGGGTACCTTGTTGATGTTTTGTGTCACAAACCGCACTTACAAATTGGAATCCCTTTCCACGGTGAAGGAACCAGTTTTTTTTTTTCCATGGAGAAGGAACCAGTTTCCAACCCTGTTTCCATGGTGAAGGAATCAATTTCCAGCCCTGTTTCCGTGGTGAAGGTTCGTGTTTCCAAACCTGTTTCTGTCGCGAAGGAACATGTTTTCAAACCCGTTTTCATGGTGAAGGAAGAACCACCAACTGCTGTGTTGACTGAAGCAGAACACCAGAACCTACTGCAGCTCACATTGTCGAAACCGTTAAAAAAAAGCAGATCTTTTCAATCCAATTTCAAAACTTATGAACAAATTCACCAATTGTTTTACGTTCTAATTAATGGGCTCGTGGGAGTGTTGCTCGTGCTGGATAGTAGGCTTGTTTAAATTGTTTATTGCCTTGTAATTTTAGTTAAAAAAATACTTAATTAGTTAAATATTAAATAAATAAGATTAAAAGTTAATATTTATTAAATAAATATTTAAATTAATTTTGTATTTATTTAAAAGTTTTAAATATATATTTTTAAAATAAATATATTTATTTTGAATTGAATTTTATATTTGAGATTTTATTTATTTTATAAGTATTTGGCAAGTGCGCGTCATGTATTATTTAAGTGTATTTCTGATAAAAATTAATCTAAACACTAACGGCCTAACATTTTGACAAAGTTAGATATCAAATACAAAAAAAAATTATAAAAAATTAAATACATACACATAAATTTGGTACTCTTGTAGACTAGCAACAATTGGGAAATACATATTTCTTAAGCTTTAATTTACGACTATGATGACTATGGGAGTTTAACAGGTATTTTGATTTGTTGGTATTGTGTTTTTCTAGTTTGACAGGCTCTTTGATTTAACAAACCGTTCAACTTTTCTCGTTAGTTATTATTTTTTTTTTTTGAGAATTTTCTCATTTACTTTCTGCGTACCGAGTAAACCGTGTAAACATGGATAAAAGTACTATTCTTACGTGAGTTTATCAAATCTTAAATTTGAAGTGTAGCATCCTTTATATGTTAAACTTTAAAATATTGGACAAAAGATCCGCATATAATGTTGTCCATCTTTCATGCTTATTTTAATTTGTAAATGAACTCTTTGGATTAATTTGAACTTGAACTTATGTATATTGACTTTATGCATGCAGGAATCTCAAGATGCAAAAGGGATCTTCCTCCATCTCACTACAAATTGAAAATACAATCCTACTCCTTACTTTCACAAGCGAAAGGAGAAAAGTATGATTCTGGTGTATTTGAAACTGGAGGACTCAAATGGTGACAGCTTCTTCTTGTATTATGATCTGCTATAGTTTAAGTTTCTAATTTTGTAGCAAGTTTACATTTATATTTGCACGAATTATATGATGTCCAATTGAGATCCAATTAATCCAAGCATAATATTGTATAGTTAGATAAATAGCCATAATTAATTGGTACTTTATTGATCTTTACAAAAAAAAAATTGAAATTTTTCTGCCACATGCAGGAGATTGTCCCTTTACCCAAATGGAAACAAGAAAAGCAATGGGAATGGTTACATCTCACTCTACTTGGTAATCGATGAAACGGAGAATTATCCTCATGGTTGGGAGGTTCTTGTGAATTTGAAACTGTTTGTGTTTGATCAAATACAAATAAGTGCATCACTTTTCAAGGTTTGTTCTCTTGGTCTATCTGGGATGCTATATATATATTAGTGTACGTATGCGAAATGTAAATGAAATATCTTGTGATATTATTAAATGATTAACGCGTTACATATTTCGATTTGTGTATGAATATAGATACTAATGGCACATTGAAGCGTTTTAACGAGATGAACACTGAGTGGGGTTTCGGACAGTTAATTTCTCTGGAAACTTTCAAAAATTCTTTAAATGGGTACCTAGTTAACGATTGCTGTATGTTTGGGACAGAGGTCAGTCTCATAAGGCAGACTCTCTCATGGGAATCTCTGTCAATGGTGAAGGAACCAAGTAATAATACTTTTACTTGGAAGCTCCAAAATTTCTCTACATTACAAGGCAACTCTTATGATTCTCCACATTTCGTTGTTGGAGAGAGGAACTGGTATACACTTTTGATGTTTGGAGTTTGTATTTTTGTTTTTTCCCCTTAGCCTCTGCTTTATAATATTGTATTTACTATAATATTAATTTGTGTATGTTATGATGTTTTATTGGTTTGGGTTCTAGGTTTTTAAGGGTTTATCGAAAAGGAGAAGGATCTGAAAATGGCAAATCATTATCCGTTTACTTACATCTAGTTGATTGCGAAGGCATTCCTAGGAAGAGGAAAATTTATGCAGATTACAATCTTCGAATACTGGACATTAGCAGCGCATAAAGAACATTTGTCGGGTGACTCTTTTATGATAAGTTATATTTATATTTTTTGTCGTTTTTGTTTTCCCACTCAAAATGTGAAAACTTGAGGGGTTGGCATATTGGAAAATCTTAAATAACAACGTAACTAATAATTTTTAATTTCTGATCATACCATATGTTTTATTAAAGGAGTATTAACCCCATGGAGCTTATGATTTTACTTATTGCATTCAAGTATTGGTTCTCTGCTTCTTCTACTACTGGATGGGGTTACCGAAGCTTTATTCCGTCAGTGGAACTGACTGATGCCTCAAAAGGATTCATTGTCAAAGATACTTTAACAATTCAAGTTCAAATCCTTGTCCTGTCTGTGTTTAAAGCTCTCCGGTAAGAAAATTAAATAGAGAAAGCCTCGAGAGTCTTGTATGTTTTGGCATGTATATTGTGAATTAGATTCAAACTTTTTATATATTGTGCGTGTAATTTTGGGTTAATCATGTAAGTTGCTTGCAATCCAATTATCATATTAACTAATTTTTTTTTTTTTTAATGCTTAAGTAGCAAAAGAGGATCTATGTGATCCAATACACTTTTTAAGTCTGATACCCTGTTCTTCTAAGAAGTTATCTGCAAGACTACCTTTTTTTTTTGTTTTTTTTTGTTTTTTTTTTTCATTTGTAGTCTTTCAATACAGTGCAGAAACAATATACCGCAACTTTAATTTTGTGTTTTCATAGCCAACAATCATGGGAAAGGCAACGTTTTTAACTGTGATCTTTTGTCAAAATTGTAGTATGCGCCACTTAAAAACTAATAATAATAAAAATTAAAAAATTACTTTTATTTTGTTTTTGCATGACCAGTTTCCTCCGGGACTTGGCACTTGCAATAGTGGAAAAGTTATTTTTGGGGTTGGGAGGGGGGAACGATCTGATATGAATCATTGGTTTTTATGGACGGAGGTTTTATACATTCCTTTTTGGGTAGTAATAGATAGTAACTATTTTGTTTTTTTTGTTTTTTTTAATTGTAATTTTATTTTTCGTGTCTGTGCTCCAGAGTCTCTGTTGCCTTTTTCTTCCTTTCCCATAACTATACTGATCTTTTCTTTTGTTGGAAATTATCGTTTTTGTGCCAATAGTACCCGGGCACAATTTATTTTGTGCGTAAAACCTCCAATTTAATGTTGGCATGAAGTAAAATTTAATTAAGAGTAGAAACAAGAAATTTGTAGACTATTGCAACTATAAAAGAGCCACCAAAGCCATGTTTCAGGGCTATGGCATAAAAAATTCCACCTACCTAATTCAACACAATAAAAATAAATAAATTAAAAGAAGAAAATGTATTGAGGCTTCCAAAACCACCTACAGGACTAAGCTTTTTGGTTTGTAATCAGAAAATAAACGAGGGACATGCATGGAGAGCGGGCACGGTGCACGTGTCTCGACCAAATTATTAGAAATTAACAAAAGGCTTTCCACCTACCCTACCAATCAAAGACCAAGAAAGGTAAGCGCAAAAAAAAAGACCAAGAAAGTTAAGACCTAAAACAAAATTAGACCAAGAAAGTTAAAGCACCACCTTGCATGGTAATTTCTTGGAAATTTGGATCCAAAAAAACAAAAGTTAATTCTTGAATTTAAAAAAAAAAAAAACATTTAGATAAAGTTGACACGTCCTATGGAATATGGATCATCAATTCCACTTTCCATTTTCCACGATACTTCTACATTTCTTTCTATATATGAACTTGTTTTTCTTAATTCAATTTTATGTGTCATGTACATTTATTCACCACAAAAAAGAAAAGAAAAAAAAAGTGTCATATACATTTCTTCGTCTTTATGTGCAAGGAATATGGAATACTCGTCTAATTCGAATATGTTTTCTTTGTTTTCGTAAATTAAAAGCAGTGCACGCTAAAATCACTTGCAGAGAGATAAACAACAAGAAAGTTTCTCTGATTTTTCTCCGTCTATTCCAATGGACTCCCCCGAAACTCTCCACGGCAACAACCATGACACCACTACCGACTGCATCCAAAACGTCGTCGTCATGCGCCACGGAGACCGCATCGACAACTTCGATCCCCTCTGGGTTTCCAAGGCCACCAGACCCTGGGACCCTCCTTTGGTCGATGCGGGCAAGAAACGGGCATTCTCCACGGGTCGGAAGCTCCGAACCCAACTGGGCTTCCCGATCCACCGGGTGTTCGTCTCCCCATTCCTCCGCTGCGTCCAGACAGCCTCCGAGGTGGTCTCCGGTTTCTGTGCTCTTGACGACGATCCCAACGCCGTAAGCGGCCTTGACGTCTCCATCGATCCCTCCAAGATCAAGGTCTCGATTGAGTACGGACTGTGCGAGATGCTAAACAGGGAAGCCATTCGTGCTGCATCGGCACCTAAAGATGGGGATTTCGGTTTCAATATCTCAGAGCTCGAACCCATTTTCCCATCTGGGACTGTAGATCACTCTGTTGAACCAGTGTACAAAGAGGTAACTTTCAAATCTCTTGCGAATAAAAATTAGATTCGATAAACAATAATTTTTTCTGACAGATTTTTATTTTTGTGTGTGGAAATTCTCAGCTACCCAAGTGGGAAGAGACGGTGATAGGTGCAAGAACAAGATATGCTAAAATTGTTCAGGCCCTTGCCGATAAATACCCAACTGAAAACTTGCTTCTTGTCACTCATGGTAAAGTTTCAGTTTTTTATACTATTTCCTTGCAGTGTTTGTTAGCTGAATTTTTGGTATTAAAGTTGTTTTTATTTTATTTTAATGGAAGAGCAGGTGAAGGAGTTGGGGTTTCAGTCTCTGCTTTCAAGGAGGGGGTCACTGTATATGAGGTAGAGTATTGTGCATTTGCAGAACTAAGAAGACCCATCTTCGACAAAGACCAATCCTCAACTCCTGGAAACTTTGAGGTTCTCACTCAAAGTGGCGAAACTGGCATTAGTTTCTTCCCCTCAGGTTCTTCAGCAGTTGCTCTCAGTCAATAATCCGAATGAGTGTTCCCATCCATTTGTTTCTCCCTTAGTTTGTCTGCATTTCAACAGTAAACTCCTCTGTGTTTGAAATTCTTTCTGCGAGTTCAATATAGGATGTCCGAGTTTAATCGGACAGTGGTTTTTTATTTTACTTTCATTTGGATTTCATCAATGTTGTACTCTGTCCCTCCCATGAAGGATTGGGTGTAAAGAAAAAAATAATGGCAAAAGCTGTTTTTTTTTATAAATTAAGCGAATAAGGGATTGGATTTCATCAATGTAGCACTCTGTCCCTCCCATGAAGGATTGGGTGTAAAGAAAAATAAAAATGGCACAAAAAGCTGCTTTTTTTTTTTTTTTGATAAACAAAGTGAAGAAGGGATCATGGATTACTATGTTTGAAACTTTTTTTTTTCTTTTTTCTTTTTTGTTAATTATGTTTGGAACTTTCATATTAATCAAAGTTGGAACTTCATAGCAAAGTCAAAATATTTTCTCTGTATTACTTTTAAGCTCCATGTCATGTTTCGGCCTGCAGTTTGGTTAGATTTGGAACAGGAAATTGTAAATTGTAAGCATAAAGAACAAATTTGCATACCATCACAAAGAGTTTTTGATACAAAAAATAGCGGCAATAATAATAACCATGTCGCTGCACAAGTATCTTGTTCTAGTTAAACTGCAAAGAAAACTTATACCAAGTTAAGACGTAGGCTAATTGTCAATTCAATCACTGCCCTGGCGGGCTTGGAAGAAGATCAATGTGATCAAACATGTCAGTGGGGAAGTCATCGAAAAAGCAGTCTGGGGTAATAGAATTGTCAATTTTTACCCTTGTACCACCATTTCTACAATTGCCAAGTGGTTCAAGGAATGGTGGCCCCGCAAGAAGTTGTGCTGCACTTTCAAGCTTAGATTCTTGACATCCAAACATGTCAAAGTAGGGGTCGTCAAGTCTAGCCAAAATGTCTTGGTTTTCTGATGGAAATGTGAGGTCTGATTGGGGTTGTAAAGTCGGAGGGAATGGGATTAGTAATTGGGACTCTGGCAGAATAAGCTGTGGTTCACAAGTGATCAGCTTGGATTCAACAAGTTCCGGAAGTAGCACCATTTTGATCGTTTCGCAGGCGTCGATGCAGGACGATGAGCATGATAGATCTCTTGATGATTCTCCCACTGCGCAGGAAGTGAAAATTGAAGCCTGAAATAAGGAACAAAAATTGCCCATTAACAGACATTACAAATAGCAAAAACATGAAACTCAATGTAGACACTAAAGTGGAAAAAAACATGTCTAATTGCAAAATGCAGAAGAAACAAAACTTGGTGATTCACCTTCCCTTTTCTGATGGGTAAAGTCAGCAAAAGTTATTGCTTTCAGTGCATGCATAGAACTCTTTATACCTTTTCGTAAATTATATTTATTTCAATCTTAAAATGTCAAAGTGCCTCAATTAGCGGGAAATAAAAATAAACTGATTATGGGGAAGAATAGCAGTGTGTGAGAAAGACCAAAAGAAAGAATAATCTTTTCATTTCCTTTGACAAGTTTGTCACACCCTTCATTAGTCACCGTCGCAGATCATTTCTTCGAAATTCAAAGTACGGACAAAAAGAGACAAAATCTGTAGTTTCTAGGCTATGTATGGAAGATCAGAATAAGACATGTTGACCGTATAAAAAAAAGACAAAAGGTAACAACATGTTTGGTTTACCTCCAAAGTGGGAATGTCATGATAAACAGGAAGTTCCTGTTTGTTTTTCTGCGATTTGGAAGGAGTTGATGATGTTTGCAGAATCCTCGCCAGCCTCTTCTGCCTACTACTCCAAAAGTTCTTCACATCATTGTCGGTTCGCCCGGGCAAATAGGTAGCAATTCTAGCCCATCTGTTTCCAAATTGTGCCTGCAACTCTATCACCGTCCTCTCCTCCTCCAGTGAAAATTTGCACCCGCTGCCCAAACACAAAAACCGCTTAAAACCCATGTCGAAATTATTATGGCGTGCAAGTTAGGAAACCAATTGAGAAACAAAAGAAGAAAATGAGATTGAGATTGAGAAACTAAGAGAAGGAAATGATGGACAGTGAGTGCTCTTACTTCTTCAAATTGGGTCGAAGCTTATTGACCCATCGGAGACGGCATGACTTGCCGGTTCTCTGCAAAAGGCCTTTGGATCGAATGGAGCTCCAGTCTCTGGGGCCATACTTTTTGACATGGTTTACTAGGACTTCATCTTCCTCTGCTTTCCATGGCCCTTTTCTTACTTCCATTCCTCAAAACTCTTTTTTTTTTCTCACTCGCACTCGAGAGAATTGTTGCCCTACACTTCAACCGCTCATATCTTGTCCTGCAAAAGAATCTGTTTTTGTTTTTTTCTTCTACTTTTTTTCTTTTTCAATATTTTGAGTTCTACAACTCTTTTTCGATAATTTTTTGCTTCATGTAGTATCGACAGTTAAGACGGTTACGGCCACTACCCTCTACTAAATGGCCCATTACCCCAAATTTTTCTCTACTTCAAAATGCTGAATTTACAGAAATGGGCACAGATAATTCTTCAAATGAAAAGTAAAAATAAAATAAAAATAAGAATAGATTTTTGCCCTCCTCTGGTCAAAATTTTAGGGTACTCAAATTAATTAACAAAATTTTTAATATTCAATTACATGACATTATTTTATTGGATTGATTATTGTTGTATGACATTGTTAATTTATAAACTGTCATGCTATTAGATATAAAAAATTAATTAATAAATTTAATGCATTTAACATTGCACTAGGTCAATTTTAAAATAATAAAAAGATTGATCTGGGTCAAAATACATTTTAAAAGAATAATTATAGGTTAAAAAAAAAGTTTGGTATAAATGGCTAAAGACATTCCTATAACCCATGTCTGTTTTTCTTTTTTATTTTAGAACCGATTGATCTTCACAAAACCTTTTCTTGTACTGATTTCTTATACCCCAAAGCTCTATTATTTCTCAAGTGAATCAATACTCGATACTTTGCCCATAAAAATAAAATTAAAAATGGTGCAGATCTTTTAGAATAACATTATCATGACTGCTGGGGAAGTAAATATATACTTTTTACATTACTCGGAAAGTGGAAAGGTTCAACTACAATGAAAAGGAAAGGAAATGAAAAAGTCTAAGGTTGAAAAAATAAAAAGGAAACGAATGCTTTCTGCTAAGCCTTCAGGTTGCTTAAATAGAAAATTTTTGCATTTAACGATGAACAGTAACAGTAGCATGAACAGTGCTCGGTCTACGTTTATACTGTCCACACAGTCTCATAAACAGTATTTTCAACAGTAACAGTAGACAGTGTTTTGCTGACAAACATTAGCATATTTTGATCTGTATAATCAGAACTCCATTGTATTTTCGATATTCTGGACTATATTTGAATCTTCTGATAAGGAATTATTTTCAACATTTTAAATTGCTTCCATGCCTAAAAGATCTTACTCAAATATATTTTGTGCATCAATTATATAATCTATAGGTAAATTCAAAGTTAGATTCCTATTTGATATTTGTCTAACTAATTCAGTACGGTCAGTATGATAATTCCAACCACCTGCAAACCTCACAGCAGACCTACACATCAGAGTACCAGCACCCTTTTTCATGGGAAACAAGCATAGATAGTTGAATACTTCAGGTGCTAACATCAAAAAATGGTTTCTAAATTTTTACTAATACTAATACAAACATCTGAATTTTGGGTCAACAATTTAAGCTGAACAAGCTTGAACAAACAGAAATACATACTATTATTCATATGGAAACACAGTGAGAAGGGAAACAATACCGAAACTTTAGAATTTTCAAAACTTATAGTTTTACAATGATCTTCAAGTACATGTACACAAAAATTTATGATTTTTGGAATATTGATTCACAATCCAATATCACCGTTCTATAAGCTCAAACTAGTGAAAACTGGACTAGAATTGGATTATGTACTTTTTAATGTGGAGCCAAAAAATAATTTCAAGAAATTGTTATTCTTCTCGTGTCCTTGGACGAACCCCAAGTCCAGTCCTTATATTTGCACCCACCTCCAATAAATCTTCCACCTAAAGACATATATCAGGTAAGCATTATCAAGAATATAAAATAGAATTTCAATTAGACAGCAACAATGTTGAATGTTCAACAAAAGTACTTCAAGGATATTAGTATTCACACATGAAAAAGTTATTATGATGATCAGAGACAGAGCCAACATAAAGACACAGAAAAAGAAAATTAGATGAAGGAAATCAAACAGCCAGACTAAAAACACACACACACACACACACACAGAGAAAAAAAAAAAGACTAGAGTAAACTGTTGATAAAATTTGCACCTACAATAGTTTTATCAGTTTCCATACCCACTGACAGCCTAAGTAATTAGATCTGTTTCCCAGTTTTATTTATATGCTAAGAACATCTCTAACATTATAAAGGATTTCTAATCAAGTTGTCATCTATAGGAAGCAGTTGTTCAAGGATAGCTAAAATGAGTAAATGCTCATGAAATGGAGAAAAAGAAATCAGGATATAAGGATCAAAACTTAAGCAAAGGTTAATGGCATGTTTTTGCAGAACAAGTAAAGCAGGAAATTTATAAAGTAACTTGTAAAAATTGTAAAGAAAGGTAGAACCTAGGCGATTCCATCTATAAGTTGATTGTTTCAACCAATAGAACAGCTTAAAAGAAAATAAAAAGCTTAAAGCTCAACTTCCTCACTTCTACCATAGAAAACAGAAATCAAAATAAGCACCCTACTTTTAATTCTGTAATTCCTAAGCAATAAATATAATAACTAATAAAACATCATCCAGTCAGCTACAAGACTAGCACACTTGATATCCATGTCTTACTAGCATAACTTGGATTAAGAGAAGCAGAGAATATTACATGGAAAATAAATGTTTACAAAATGATTCACACTTTATACACCAAAGTTAACCGAACTAATGAGTCGTATAC
This sequence comes from Ochetophila trinervis, assembly GCA_003254975.1. Lineage (NCBI taxonomy): Eukaryota > Viridiplantae > Streptophyta > Magnoliopsida > Rosales > Rhamnaceae > Ochetophila > Ochetophila trinervis. The sequence goes on along the minus strand of QANX01006215.1, from coordinate 23,713 downwards.
CCCACAATGAAGTCCTGAACATGCTTTCAATAATTATCTAATTGTAACGTGAATCCCTTCAGACATCAGCTTCTTCATATGCTAACATAAGGTTGAAGAGCAAAGTAGTGAGTCCCAATGCTAATAATCTATCTGCAGTCCTCCAAATTTCCTCAACCCTTCTAGGACAATACCCACTTAGCACTTTCCTCACAGTTTCCCCGGAGGTAGCTAATTTTTCTTCTAATGCTGAATTGCTTCCATTCTGATGCAAAATAACCCATTTATTTTTAACATAATCTAATTGTTTTCTTATATAAAAACAAGAAAACATGTTAGCAACTAAAAAAACCCTCATTCTTTTGCTTTGCTAATTTGCCAAATTGATAAGCGAGAACCCATTACGGAAAAGAAATAAAAAATACAGAAATCAGCAAAGAGTAAAACACAGACTGCCCAACCTAGCTGCAGTCTTTCAGAAACATCAAATATATGCAATCCACTAAAATACGGCTAGCGTTGAGAAAGACGGAAAGGTATGCGGATTGAGAAAATAGGAAGTAACCTTGTGGATGCCGGAGGCATGGAGGGAAGCGACGGTGGCAGAGGCAGCGGAGCCGACGAAGAGGGAGGCAACGCCGAAGGCTTTTAAGGGCATGAGGTTAGAGTGCCCTGCATATCCTCTTCTTAACGCCACTATGCCCCATCCCAACTGGACTGCGCTCGCCATAGCCCACCACCAATGGCTCTCATATTTCCTACCCCCATTAACACCTTCCTTTTCGTCTACTACCTCCTCCACCATCTCATTCGTTCTCAATTTCTCTGCTCTCCCTCCGTTTTGATCTGTTTTTTTTTTTTTCACTCTCTCAGTTCCTCCTTTTACTTTTACTTTGTGGAAGTTGGAGATCAGAATTCGGAAACGTCTGTCTGTGTGTAAGGTTTTAAGTGGGCTCATTCTAAATTTGGGCCCGAATGGGTTTAAGACGACAATAGACCATACTATATACACCCGAATCTTTTGGAATTGTAAAGAACAAATTAATAATAATTATTTAAAAAGCGAAAACTAACTTTTTCCAGTCAAAAGAAAAGTAATGATTTTTAAGAAAAAAAAATTATTATCGGTATATATGAATAGCTTTGGGTCAACGACTAGAGTTTCCGACCCAGGTAATGCTTTGGTTGGGCTCATCCAGCTTTTTTGGTTGAAAATTTAAGACTGCAAAACTCTGAATTACATATAAATCACAGTTCCATATTATTTTTCTTATAAATTTGATGCGGAATTCAATCGTATATTTCAACATAATAAATAACCAAAATCAACCAACGATATAAATGTCTGATTAAACAAACATAAACGTTCTAATGAAATTCTCATTTCCGTTGATGAGGATCTGTCCAATTGATGTCCTCGAATGCTGAGTTCAGAAGAACAAATCCTTGACGGTGCCAATGACTGAGACACTTGAGAATACAAGAACAAAAACAGTAGAAATGCCAGTCCAAATATCTTTGAAATAAACTCCCCTCAGTGTTGCCTTGGCAACAGTTTTCATGGAGCTCGTTCAGCTGTTCGCAGATATTACCATAGCAGCAACTCGTTTCCACAATTTCGTCGCAAAGCTTGTTAATCAAGTCAGCGACTGCTCTATTGCTGCCTAGCCAGTTATCAGCAACTATCTTCTTAATTAACCAGCAATTCCACATCTTCAACAGGGTTGATAAATTGATCCAGCAGCAAAATGTAATTGCAGATATGAGCCTCCTACGGATAAAGACACTGCTCCAACACCGTGAGGAAAAAGAAACTTGTAGGTGATGTACTTTAACGAACTACTTATAAACGGCCATGCAATAATTATTTTTATATGGTTTACATAGTTTATTTTATAATGTATTTGAATTTACATATTATGTAATTAATTAAAATAGTAAAGAATAACGTAACATATCTTTTATAGTAAATTTGACTTTATAAGAAAATGTCTATTTTTATTCATTTTTTTACTATTTTGTGGCTTCTTTTTGGAGGATGCAGTCGAAAAGTTCAGTGAAAAGAAAACTAAATAAGAGAACTGATTTTCCAGCTTTATCAAGTCCGGCTCTATAGCTTTTCTTAGCCATGGAGTTCTCAATATATAATCTTTATTATACTTTGAGATTTCATAGTTTCTCAAGAAGAGCTGAAAGATGAAACAAGGATATAGATCCCTCAGAATCATATAGAATAACTGGTCTCGATCATTCCAAAACTCAAAGAGTCCCTGCATAACTATGCTGGATGCATTAAGGAAATTATCCAAGTTGGGTGCTGCTTGCAGTAAAATAGGATTTCTGGGTGCAGGTTTTTTTTGTCAGAAAAAATTATGCCAAAGATAATACTCCTCAATTTTGAAATAAGAAACAGAGGTTGAAAAGATAAAAAGTATGGTTATTAAATATATAATAGTTAGTAGGCCTTATAATTAACACTAATTTTAATTGATTATAAAATTTGTATGGTCTATGCCATGGAGGAGTGATAGTATGCTATGTGTGGAAGTAAAGATGAGTACTGTCATGCTAATAAAAGTCTTTATTCGTTGCAAAAATAAATAAATGAATAAACAAACCTTTCATGATGAATAATATATCTATGTAAAGAAAATTTCCCTATGAATAACATATAAGCTTTGGTCGGGTTCATCTAGTCTCATTTTTCAGGCAAGATTTTATTAGAAAGTAGCTCAAAGCTCAGGGGTTATTTATTTACTCCATTCAAACGTAAACATAAGAGAAACAGTACATATATATAATACACAGTGCACATCTAAGGAAAAGCAACCAAACTCAGCAAACAACATACATGTACGTCTAGATAAAACATAAAACAAATTACGTAAGTCCTAAAGATTATATTCCTCGCTAGCTCCAAATATATTATTCTTATTTTGATGATCATATCTCCATTTTAGAAGAACAAAACCCTGATGGTATTAATGCTTGAGAGAATGGAGAATATAAGAAAAACAAGAGCAACTACAGTAGAACTGCCATTCCAAATATCCTTGAAGTAAACTCTCTTCAGGGTTGCCTTTGCTACATTCCAACAGTTTTCATGGAGCTCGATAAGTGATTTACAGGTCTTACCGTAGCAGAAACTCGCGTGCACTATTTCGTCGCCAAGGCCGTTAATCAATTTAACAACTGCTTTGTTGCTGCCTAGCAAGTTATCAACAACTTTCTTGTTAATCAGCAATTGCACATCTTCAACAGTGTCGATGAGTACTTGATCCAGCAGCAAAATGTAATTGCAGATATGAGCCTGATATGGATAAAGACAGTGCTCTAAAGCCATGACGTTTCTCATGAGGCACTCCGTGTCGTCTTCTACCATAAACTGAGGAATCTTCAATGTCAAAGAGTTCCAAAAAAATAATTTATTAAACATATTATCTTTTTTCTTTTGTATGTCGGCTGGGAATTTGTTTTTACATGGCGAAAAGTACACCCCTGCTCTGTCCAGTTCTTTTGCACTATAACGACAGCTGGTGTTGTTACTCTTATCATAATCGTCTGGACGCAGAAACTGTCTGACCAAATCGGTGAAATGTTATATTTTTGGCAATATAAGTTTTTGTGGTGCTCCATCACCTCCAGTCCTGGTTTTCCATGGTGGAAAGGGCCTATGGAAACCAGTTTGGGAGTGTAAGCTGCTTCGTTTACCTCTCTAAGCTTCCTCGGAACCCTCTGGATCCAACATGTAGAAATTCAAGTCAGGTTCCAAGTCCTCTGGAATGTCAATTATCATCGTTGGATCAGGGTAATTAGCCTCCTTTTCTCCCATATCTACACTGCACATGTACACAAAACAATTCAACAACAAATCAATTTAGATTATATAATTTTCAGAAATTGGCTCTATTTATATATATATGACTCACTACTTTCAATTTCAATTTCAATTTCTTCTTAAAGTTTTCTCACCAAATTCTTAAAGCATCTTTAATGTTATTTTTATTAGAGTTTATGTGAGTATTTTTGCTTATATAATACAATGTATATTTAATAAACAATTTATATTTAAAAATTATCTTAAATAATTATTTTTAAAACAAACTAAAAATTATTTAAATGTTAAATAAAATTAAAAAATATATATATAATTAAAGTAGACAGTTTTTTAAATATTTTTTATGCCACATCAATTTAAAACATAGTGATTAGAAAAAAATTTTAAATTAGACTGTATATTTATTTTATGTGACAATAATATTTTAAAAATGAAAAGAGTTAATTCTCTTTTTGTTCGCCACAATTGTTACCAAAAACAACGAGGAGAGATAATTGCGACTGAAATAGTGAATATGTATTATTTTCCTTACTTGGAAGAAGCTGTCGACTCCACTAGATCAAAACAGTAGCAAATTATAAACAAAATGGTTTTATATAGAGTGACAGAGCAGAGGAGGTCCTCGATCATCTTAATTTAAACGGTCGAGTAACTTGAAATTCCTCATCACTCTAAACATTGTGTTTAGATGCAGTAGCGGATCCAGGAATTTCATTAAGAGGGATTCAGATCTAAATATTTCATTAAACTGCTATATATATGGTCTACAGTATATTTATGCAAAAATAAAAAAGTTATTATTGAATGAAATACCTATAGTAAAAAAAAATGCATATGTAAAGTGATGCAATATGCTAATTCATTATTTAGCAAATTGAATTCAAAAATAAATAATAATAATAATAATAATAAATCGTCATATAAAAAATAATATATATATAATTAACAATATTATATATTTATCATCAATTAAAAACATTATTATAACTGAGGCGGAATACAGAGCATCATTTACTTTTTTTGAGAAGCAAATAATTCTGAATGCAGAGAGAAAAAGAGAATTGAATTTAATGGAAAAATGTTTTTGTTTATGAGGGCAAAGTTTAAATATAATATATATATATATATATATATCCATTTAATATCTTCAGCCACAGACTGCTGTAGTTTTTTTTCTTGCATAGTTTTTTTTTGTCAATTTTTTAATCTGTCATGAATAGTATACCATATATTAGATGGAGACTCACAGACAAGACACAGTTTCAGTCTTACAGACACAAAGTCATTCCGAATCAGAGCGTATAAAAAAAATAAAAATAAAACATTAAAAAAAAATTCCAACGTGGCCAACCTCAAAGAATTAGAGAAAAATAAAATAAAATAAAAATAAAGAAAATAATATTAACACCACCTCAGACTGTCAGAGAAAAAAATAATATATATATATAGCGTCCATCAGACTCACTTACTCTCCTTCTCTCCTCGATAACAAAAAAAAATCTCTCATATAAACAAAAAATAGAAGACACAATATTATATATTTATACAATGGTAACTGCTTGAGTTATGAGAGCTGTAGAAGATGGGAGACATCCGAGACACTGGAAAAAGTGAAAGGAGAGCTAGAGAGGTTTTTTTTTTTGTGGATAATTAAAAGAGAAGCTAAAAAAATTTAAATCTTTAATTTGTTTTGAGTTTTTCTAAATTCACATGAAAGTAATACAACTTAAATGAATATTTTTCATATGTAAAGTTAAAAAGTAAAATTTTATTTGCTTGTGAATATATTTGGGCAGAACAAAATAATTTTAATATAATATTTTATTTTATTTTATTGTGGAAACCTTCACATGTAATATTTTTTTGGTAAAACCTTCAAATTTTTGGGGGCCATGACCCCTGCCGGTCCCCTGCATCCTCTGTTTAGAGGCCTCTTTAGTCTTTTCGTCTCCCTTAATCTAGTTTTGTTATGAAACTGAGAAGTTAGATTATCAACAATTAAGGTAAACAAATCAGAGCATGCATGTTAACAATAAACAATGTTTTTAATTGACTCTCCCAGCCCATATGACAGTGAGTAACAATGTTTAACCTCCGTTCAAGTGGACGTTAGAGATGAAAAATTTCCTCCCACTATTTAATATATGTCCAAAAAAAAAACGTGTACCTCATTCTCTTTTTTTTTTTTTTTGGTTGTGTTTATTTTTTTTTAAATTTGTAATATTGAAGATAAAACTCTCCACATAACTATAAAATCAGGATACTTTCCCTTCGTACTTTAAGCACGGTTTGTTCAAATATTCTCATCTCTATAAATGTATAAGGCCCTCACTGAACTAAATTAATAACAAGGGGGAAAACTTTACCAAAAAATAATAATAATAACAAGGCGAAAAATTAAACAAATGCATATTAACACTTGTGGATTGAAGCAATCCAAACAAGCACGAAGCAAATTTCCTCTACTTTCGCGTTTGTAAAAGGCTGGATTTGTACTCCCGGAAGTAGGGGAAATGTTTTCCACAAACTGATATACAAACCAATAATAATAATAATTTCGTTATGATATGCGTGGATCAATCTCACGTTTTGAGAAATTGTTGATCCCATATTATAATGCAAGTCTGCAAGTATACACTATAAAAAATTGTATATAACTATAAAAAAAGATAACATACCGACAGTGGCAAAAAGTAGTCAACAAGTGATGAATCGTTAATGCCGAAAATGGATTGTAATGAATAAAAGTGGGTGATGGATAGAGTATGGGAAGCGCTACTTATATAGAGAAAACAAAAGGGCAATGATAGAAGAAGCAGATTTCTGATCTCCATCAATTCAAAAATATTTAACCATCTCCAATAAAATATAAATTGTTAAAATTACATTATACATAAGCATATATAAACATTATTTTAAAAAAATAAAATTAATAGTGATGTCTATAATAAATATCGAACTGATCAGAATTAAAAAAAATGAAATTTTTATAACGTTTACGATATTTCAATCAAAATTTCCATATTAATTTTTTGACAATCTCTTTAAAATTTTCATAATTTTTATGTAAATTTTCAAAATATCTATGAAAATTTCTATAGAAATATTGAAAATATTCGTTAATATTTTATTAAAATTTTAAAAATATTATAGATTTTCTAAAATATTAAAGTATTTTTTTTCAAATTATAATTTTTTGTTCATTACATATTTTCACTGATGTTATATTATTAGGCTAATTATAATTTGAAAGAAATGATGATATAATTAAAAATAATATAAAACAATAATTACAATTTGCAAACAAAAAAAGAAGAGTTATAATTTATCAACAACGAAAAAGATTATTCTTCACCTATTTGGTATGCAATCACCAGATTAAAAAACTTGCATGATCAATACTCATTTTCATTCATCCAGCAATAAGATTTTTATTTTTATTTTTCAATCTTTTTTACCATGTCCAATTTATGTTTAACTAGAACTATAAGACATATCCTTGATGCTTGCAATGACCGAAACAATTGAGAATAAAAAAGCACAAAAAATGCAACAATACTAAAAATTGCTTTTTGTAATACTCATGAAAAGACACCCAACTTTTCGTAATACACGGGGACTAATCGGGTGGTCTTACAAATAGACATATCAAAGATGTTTGACAATCTTGTATTGACGTAGTCGTATTCATACCAAATGATATTTAACTCTCTACTTTCGAACTAGGGGGTTCTAGTCGTATGCTCATCAAATAATGGTATTTGTTTTTTTTAGGATAAAAGTGAGACAAAAAATGACATAAAATGATATTATATTGTATTACATTATTACAGTTTTTGTCATTGAATTGTCCCTTTCAAGACGGTTTCTATTTCATCATTGGTATCATTTTGGCATATGATATCACAATGAGTCAACATAGAATTGTTGATAAGTAAATTGAAGAAAATTTTCCATAATCTAGGTAGATTTCTTTTTAAGAATTCAACAAAATAGGTTATAGTTCAACTATGGTGTAGGACGTTTGAGCTATCACCAAAAATATACTTTCTAAAATTTTAAATTAATTTTTAGAGTATGACAGAGACATATTATATATACACTAAAAAAATGATATTTTTTGAAAGTTAAAATCCAAATCTCAAAAAATTAATTCCCATCCAAATTTGCACGAACCAAACAGGGTTTGTATATGGAAAAGTGAAGTAAACTCTTTGAGTACATTTGGTATAAAAAATAATTATTCATGATGAAATTGGAAAGGAAGAAAGAATAAATATTTCTATTGATATGTTTGGCTATTATATTTTATTAGATTCAACGTTTAGAATTTTTTTTTCAAAAATATCAAATTTAGAACAAATTAATAAATAAAAAAATTATAGTTATTTATGTATTTTTAGTATAGAGTAATGAATATATATTTAAAATATAGTGTATATAACAGAGTACAAAAGAATGTGCTGCGTTGGTATTTGGGTTAAATTGCTACTGGCTTGGACACGTGTGTGAATGGGGAAGCTCAGCTATGATTACTTTTAGATTTTTTAAAGGGATCTATTCCCATTTGCCGTGGCTCGTTTATCCCTACTTTAAGCAGTGATGAACTGTTTGGAACGAAAATACTTATTTAAACTCCAAATTCAGAGACATGCACGCAGAATTGTACAACACATAAAATAGAGATTTATTATAATTTCTCGAATTGATGTTTTAGGGTGGTACCAGTTGCAGGATAATTAGTATCACTTAATTGAGAGAAAAACTCAATTGAAACGGTTGAACTTAAATTTTTTTTTAAAATTATATAGATAAAATTTATACAAAAATTAAACATTATAAAAAAAATTATATGATATAAAAATAAAATTTCATATTATAAAAAAAAAAATTATATAAAATTGAGAAGTTTCGTGAGTCTATCTGTTGAATTTTGAAAGTCTGACAGAAGTGAATCCCCTTGCAACTATAGTGAATGAAAGCTCACCAGCATATAAAAGATTATCCTTAACTCAAAAGATGCACTTACAAGCACAGAGAACGTCAGTTATGACATCATATTGTAAAAAAAAAACAAAACACAAGAGACGAAAATATCAACCTCAAACTTTGAGCAGAATTGTCAAATAAAAAAATAACAATTAAAACAAATTTATTAATGGAAACGGTCATGCCAAAATTGCCAAATATCGAAGAAGAAACATCTATATTCATACTAATGAAAGTGCAGGTATGGCCTGGAAAAAACGGTTTCATTTGTTACTCTCTCTTGCACATTTTGGAAACAAAAGAAATGCTACAGCAAGAATGCATCTTACTCATTTACCATTCAAGTACAAATGAAAAGGGAACTAATGAATAGTTTTAAATAAAAAGCTTCAAAAATGTTATAAACGCGATCATGAACAAGGTGATATAATATATCTGAAACTACATAGCCATTCTTTAAGAGTTGCAATAAATAATCCCAAAAAAACAAGATATTCCTTATCCTGAAATCTTGAATTCTTTTTTCCAATCTTCTTAAAATTAAAAACTAAAATTGGAAAGCATAATAAAATAAATGTACGAGATCTAACAAAAAACAAGAAGCCCATCTTTCATCTAGCAGACATATCTCAGTCTTTCTCCGTCTGTATTCTCGTATCTAATCTAATTCCATCAACTAATAAATTGCCCACAACCTACCATTTCTTCTTCATCTACATTAGCATCCTCTCTCTCACCTAAAAGACATTCCTCCTCAAGTTGGTTGGTCTTCCATCCCACTCTACTCTTTACTTTTTATTTCAATTGCCTGCAAATCAAGCCATTAGCAAGAAAATCACATGCAAATTGCACGCGTTTTGAACAGGAAAGAATCTCACATAATAAGAGTAAATAACCAATCAAACTCCGATGCCTTCTTAAACTGAAAGTCACATGCATTGTGCAGCGTTTTCAACAGGAAAGAATCACAGTAATAGTACATAACCAGTCAAATCGAGAACTTCCTCTTCTCCTTCTTCTCAGCAACTCTGGTCTCACTTCCCACCCGGGAGGACTGGGCTAATTCAGGTCTTCCTTGCTGCATTGGGGTTTTGTTCTCCTGCGACGCAGACCCTCAGGTCCTCGGTTGGATTGTCACTATGCCCTGCATACCCTCTTCTCAACGCCACTATGCCCCATCCCAGCTGGACTGCGTTCGCCATAGCTAGCCCACCACCAATGGCTCCCATATTTCCTACCCCCAACACCTTCCTTGTCGTCTACTACCTCCTCCACCATCTCCTTCATTCTCAATTTCTGTGCTCTCCCTCCGTTTTGATCTCTTTTTCTCTACTCACTTCCTCCTTTTACTTTTACTTTTACTTTTACTTTTACTTTTTACTCTGTGGAAGACGGAGATCAGAATTCGGAAACGTCTGTCTGTGTGTAAGGTTTTAAGTGGGCTTATTCTAAATTTGGGCCCGAATGGGTTTAAGACGCAAATAGACCATACTATATACACCCGAATCTTTTGGAATTGTAAAGGACAAATTAATAATTATTATTTAAAAAGCGAAGACTAACTTTTTCCAGCCAAAAGAAAAGTAATGATTTTCTTAAAAAATATTATTATTAGTATATACGAATAGCTTTGGGTCAACGGCTTGAGTTTCAGACCCAGGCAATTCTTTGGTTGGGCTCATCCAGCTTTTTTGGTTGAAAATTTAAGACTGCAAAACTCTGAATTACATATAAATCACAGTTCCATATTATTTTTCTTATAAATTTGATGCGGAATTCAATCGTATATTTTAATATACTAAATAACCAAAATCAACCAACAGTATAAAATTATAAATGTCCAAAATCAACCAACGATATAAATATCTGGATTAAACAAACATAAATGTACTCTAATGGAATTCTCACATCCGTTGATGAGGATATGTCCAATTGATGTCCTCGAATGCTGAGTTCAGAAGGACAAATCTATGACCGTGCCAATGGCTGAGACAATCGAGAATACAATAAAAGAAACAGCAACAGCAGTAGAACTGCCAATACAAATATCTTTGAAATAAACTCTCCTCGGAGTCGCCATGGTAACATTCCAACAGTTTTCATGGAGCTCGTTAAGCTGTTCGCAGATATAACCAAAGCTGAAACTCGTTTCCACAATTTCGTCGCAAAAGCTTGTTAATCAAGTCAGCGACTGCACTATTGCTGCCTAGCCAGTTATCAACAACTATCTTCTTAATTAACCAGCAATTCCACATCTTCAACAGGGTTGATAATTTGATCCAGCAGCAAAATGTAATTGCAGATATGAGCCTCCTACGGATAAAGACACAACGCCATGAGGGAAAAAAAACTTGTAGGTGATGTAGTTTAACCAACTATATTAAAAGGCGGCCATGCAATAAATATTTTTATATGACTTACATATTTTATTTTATGGTATATTTGAATTTATATAGCAAGTAATTAATTGAAGTGAAGAATGACGTGACATAATTTTATTTCATATGAAGAAAGTTATTCTAGTGAAAAGTTTAGTGAAAACTAAATAAAAGAGCTGATTTTCTAGCTTTATCAAGTCCAGCTCTATAGCTTTACTTAGCCATGGAGTTCTCATAAAATAATCTTTATTATACTTTGAGATTTCATTGTTTTTCAAGAAGAGCTGAAAGATGAAGTAGGTATATCCCTTAGAATCATATAGAACGACTGGTCTCGATCATTCCAAAATTCAAGAGTCCCTGCATAATTATGCCGGATGCGTTAAGGAAATTCTCCAAGTTGGGAGCAGGTAGTAAAATAGGATTTTAGGGTGCAGATTTTGTTTGTTAGAAAAAATTATGCCAAAAATAATACTCCTCAATTTTGAAATAAGAAACAGAGGTTGAAAAATGGTTATTAAATATATATTAGTCAGTAGAGCTTAATTATAACACTAATTTTAAATACTGATTATAAAATTTGTATGGTCTATGCCATGGACGAGTGAAAGTATGCTATGTGTGGAAGTAAAGATGAGTACTGTCATGATAATAAAAGCCTTTATTCGTTGCAAAAATAAATAAATAAACAAACCTTTTATGATGAATAATATATCTATATAAAGAAAATTTCTCTATGAATAACATATGAAGCTTTGGTCGGGTTCATCTTGTCACATTTTTCAGGCAAGATTTTATTAGAAAGTAATTCAAAGCTCAGGTGTTATTTATTTATTTAATTCAAACGTAAACATAAGAGAAACAGTACATATATATATATATGTTAAAGAAAATAGCATAAACATAAAAATAACTTTGCACCAGAAATAAAACAGAAAAATAAAATCAGACACAAGAATTTTACGTGGTTCAACAGAGTAAACTCTGTCTACATTCACGGTGCTCCGGTAACGGAGTATATGCTATAATCTCAGAGAAATTTTTGAAAAATACAACCTAAATACGTTCTACACACAGTAGAACCGCATACAGATACACAACCTCAATCGAACAGTCACTCAGAATGATTTACACTCAGTAAATCTCTCACACAACACTCAGTAGATTACAAACACACAGAAGGAGAAGAACATATGAAATTACAGCGAACACAAAACTCAGAGCCTCTCTCTCTCTATCTTCTCTCTAAAAAACCCTAGAAAATGAATCGCTCTCTGCACGGCTTCAAGAGAGAACAATCAATATATCTGAAACAGTGTATCGACCATATCCGAAGGCTCATAAACAACCACGTGGAAGCATAGCAGACGACTCAGAAACCAACCGACTTCAGCAACGCACCGTTTCACTTAAAAGAGAAAAACACTGAAAACATTAATCTGTAATAAAGCACATTAATTCAGGATTAAATACTAACAAATCTCCACCTAATCCTGAATCACTACAAACTTCGTAAAACATTATAGCATACACTCAAGACCATCATCACACAGATTATAACAGAATTTAGTTAGCTCCAATTTGGAGCAACTTCTTGCAGGTATTAAATTTTTCCATTGGAAGCAACTTTGTTCCCATGTCAGCTGGATTAAGATCTGTAGAAATCTTATTAATGCTAAAAACATGATCAGAAATTAAATTTCTAATGAAATGAAATCTAACTTGAATGTGTTTTGATCTATCATGAAATACAGGATTTTTACATAAATGAATAGCACTTTGACTATCTGAAAATAACATTACCTCATGAGTTAAAACTTTTAACTCTTCTAACAAACCTTTTAACCAAACTGCTTCTTTAGCAACTTCAGTTGCAGCTATATACTCAGCTTCTGTTGTAGACAGAGCTACTACAGACTGCAGATGTGATTTCCAGCAAACACAGCTTCCACATAAGGTAAAAATATAAGAAGAGATAGATTTATGATTATCTCTATCACCTGCAAAATCAGAATCCATGAAACCAAGTAACTCAACTCCAGAATTATTTCTTTTATGCACTAAGCCCTCTGTTTCAGTTGTCTTTAAATACTTGAGGAGCCATTTCATGGCTTCCCAGTGACCTCTCCCTGGATTGGACATATAACGACTCAAGACACTAATTGAGAAAGCTAAATCAGGTCTGGTACAGAGCATAAAATACATAACAGAACCAACAACATTAGAGTAAGGCATAGAAAGCATATCTTCTTTCTCAAAATCAGTAAGAGGACATTGTTCACAAGAAAGTTTAAAATGACCACCAAGAGGAATATTCACAGGTTTAGATTCATTCATAGAAAATTTAGAAACAACTTTTTTCAAATAAGAAGACTGAGACAGTTTCATAGTGCCATTAGGTCTATTCCTTTCTATATTAATGCCCAAAATTTTCTTAGCACAACCCAAATCTTTCATTTCAAACTCAGATTTCAATAATTTTTTAATACTTTGAATAACAGAAAGATTTAGACCTGCCAACAACATATCATCAACATACAGAAGTAAATACACAGTTTTATCAGTCATTAAATCCTTAAAATAAAAACAAGTATCAAATTAACTTCTCACAAAACCAGATTTAATGACAAAAGGATCAAACAGTTTATACCACTGCCTAGGTGATTGCTTAAGACCATACAAGGACTTTCTTAATAGACAAACTAGCTCAATGTCTCTTTCTTTGACCTTAAAGCCCTATGGCTGTCTCATATAGATAACTTCCTCTAAGTCACCATGCAAAAAGGCAGTCTTAACATCCATCTGTTCTAGTTCCCAGTCAAATTGGGTAACTAAAGCTAGAACAGTTCTAATGGTGGTGTATTTGACTACAGGAGAAAAAATCTCATTGTAGTCAACTCCCTCAACCTGAGTGAAACCTTTGGCTACTAGTCTAGCCTTAAACCTAGCAGGTTCTTCACTAGAAACCCCTTCTTTTACTTTATAAATCCACTTACACTCCACTACCTTCTGTTGGTCAGAGGGTTTAACTAAGNTCTTTCTTTGACCTTAAAGCCCTATGGCTGTCTCATATAGATAACTTCCTCTAAGTCACCATGCAAAAAGGCAGTCTTAACATCCATCTGTTCTAGTTCCCAGTCAAATTGGGTAACTAAAGCTAGAACAGTTCTAATGGTGGTGTATTTGACTACAGGAGAAAAAATCTCATTGTAGTCAACTCCCTCAACCTGAGTGAAACCTTTGGCTACTAGTCTAGCCTTAAACCTAACAGGTTCTTTACTAGAAACCCCTTCTTTTACTTTATAAATCCACTTACACTCCACTACCCTCTGTTGGTCAGAGGGTTTAACTAAGTCCCAAGTTTTATTTAGGTGAAGAGATTTCATCTCCTCCAATATAGCTTCCTTCCATTTTTCAGACTGCTTAGATTTAATGGCTTCTAAGTAAGTTTTAGGTTCAGAATCAGAGAGTTCTAAGAAAGTAACAAAAACATAAGCTATATAATCAGCAAAGGCCAACCTCTTATTGGGGATTATTTTTCTCTTAGCTCTATCCCTAGTAAAAAGGTATCCTGGAGTTACTATTTCCTTAGAATTAGAGCCAGGGTCACTTTCACTCTCTTGGAAACTCTTGGATTGACTCTGGGATTCTAAATCAGTGGACTCATCCAATTCAATTAATTCAGGAGTAAGTTTAGAAGAACCAGAGGGGTTACTCAAGGTATTCTCCACCTTGGAGAATAACTCAAGCTCTCTAGTAGGCTTGCTGTTTTGACTTTCTAACTCAGGCTCACCCTGACCACCCTTTTTACAAGGCATGTTATTTTCATCAAAAATAACATCTCTACTAATGATGACCTTAAAACCTTGACTTTCCTTATCCCACAGCCTATACCCTTTTACACCCTGAGGGTAACCTAAAAAGATACACTTTTGGCTTCTAGGTTCAAGCTTGCCTCTAGTCTGGTGTGCATAAGCAGCACAGCCAAAGACTCTTATTTTGCTATAGTCTGGAACCTTTCCAGACTATACAAAATCAGGGGTACTAATTCTAGGGCAGAGGAGGGAGACATATTTACAAGATAGGCAGCAGTCATAATAGCTTCACCCCAAAACAAATAAGGTAAACCAGAAGAGATTAACATACATCTGACCTTATCTAATAAGGTTCTATTCATACGTTCTGCAACCCCATTCTGTTGGGGAGTATGTCTCACAATCCTATGTCTCATAATGCCATTATTAGTACAAAAATCATCAAACTCCTTATTACAGAATTCAAGACCATTATCAGTCCTAAGAACCTTAACAGAGCTTCCTACTTGGTTTTCCACTAAGGTTTTCCACTCTTTGAATTTTGAAAAAGATTCATTTTTGGTTCTTAAGAGACTTATCCAGACTTTTCTAGAGCAGTCATCAACAATGGACATAAAATAGTATTTGCCAGTTTGAGTTTGAATCCGAAAGGGACCCCACAGATCAACATGAATGTATTCAAGCACAGATTTAGCCCGATCAGTACTAACATTAAAACTTAGTCTATACTGTTTTTCTAACACAGTTTTCACAGAAATCCAGCTTACTAATCTTATCCTTACCAAATACATTCATTCTATTCAGATAATACAATCATTTCTCACTCATATGACCCTATCTTTGATGCCATAACACAGTATTATCAAGAGAATCTTTCACAGTAGAATTAAGATAATTATCACAAGTATTACCAAGCAATATATACAGGCCATTCCTTTTAATTCCTCTCATCACAATTAAAGAACCTTTATTAATTTTCATCTTACCATTTTCTGTCTTATAGACATAATCACATTCATCAAGCATGCCAATAGAAATAAGATTCCTTTTCAGACTAGGTACATGTCTCACATTAGTTAGGGATTTAACCGATCCATCATGCAATCTAAGTCTGATACTACCAATACCAATTATATCACAAGAAACATTATTTTCCAACATAACTTTTCCAGCAGTTAATTCAGAGTAATCATAAAAGGAATTAACATCAGGGCACATATGAAAAGAGCATCCAGAATCAAGTACCCATTCAAAATCAGTAATAACAGAAGAAACCATTAAAACTTCACAAATAGAAGGATCAGAAGAGGCAGTAGACAATTCACCAGAGATACTTTTATTGGTACCATCATTTAGATTCTAACCTTTTTCATTTCCATCCCTCTTTTTCTTATAGCAGTTTTTAATTAAATGACCAGGTTTCTTACAGTAATAACAGAGTCGATTACTGTTACTACCTTTCCTATTATTTTGATTATTGAAGTTATTTCCTAGTCTTTGTTTAGAATTACTCTCGGAATTGAACATGTTCTTATTAAAATTGTCATTTTTAATAAAAGGTCTTCCTCTCACAAATAGATTTTCGTTTTTAACTTCATTCTTAAACTCTGCTTCTCTAGATCTAAGGGCATTAGAAACAGAATCTAAAGTGAGAGTATCTCTACCATACTTTATTATATTTTTCACATCTTTAAAAGACTCAGGCAGAAAATTAATCAATATAACAGAATAATGTTCTTCAGAAAAATTTTCACCACAGTCAGTAAGACTAAGCATTAAATGATTATAGCCATCAAGATTAAACTCAAGATCTTTATTAGCATCCATTTTAAAACTAAAATTTTTTTCCAGTAAGCGAATACGATCAGGCAAGGATTTAGTAAGAAACAGAGATTCAAGTTTAGCCTAAAGTTCAGTAGTAGATTTTACCTCGTTCACTTTTCGAAGTACATTAGCAGACAGATGCAGAATGATTGTGCTAAAAGCAATTTCATCAATTTCTACCTTTTTAGTGTCGTCTGTCCCAGAGATGTAAGTGCCATCAATGGCTCTGACAACTTTCATTTGAACTAAAACCGCTTTCATCTTTCTTCTCCACAGAAGAAAGTCTCCCTTACCATCAAAAACCTCAACTTCCACTTTAGCAGACATGATAGTAATAGAGTGACAAGATTAAGTAACACTTAGTAAAAACGGAAAAACAGGATAAACCAGTTAAACAACACTTAGTAACAAGAAAACCAGAATAAATGAATTATTCACCACACAGTAAGCATAAAAACAGAATAAACAAATTATTCAACACACACAGTAAAGGAAGAACAGAAACTGATCAATCTAGAAAAATTGATCCAGTAGCTCTCGTCCTCTCAAAGAAAACCAGGACCTCCAGTCTATGGTAAAAAACCGGGTCTAGGCAAATTCTTTAAAGAAACTTTTGATTTCCTAAGGGGACAAACACACAGACACTAAAGAAAGAAGGCAGAGGCTCTATGGATCTTTAAAGAATAAGTAAAAGCAACGGTTTTCTTCCAAAATAGACAACGATTCGACAAGTAGACTTCAAGAGACGAGGACACGGCCAAGAGAAAATACAAAGGAACAAATTCAATTCACAAGAAAGATTTAAGCCGTTAATCTTTACGGACCTACAATGTTTCCACTGCAGAGCCTTCTCAGATTAAAAGAAAAAACCCTTCGACAGAAAACACAGGAACCAAGATAAAGCAGGAACACAAGAACATTTAAAGAACCGGCTCTGATACCAAATGTTAAAGAAAATAGCATAAACATAAAAATAACTTTGCACCAGAAATAAAACAGAAAGATAAAATCAGACACAAGGATTTTATGTGGTTCAACAGAGTAAACTCTGTCTAGATCCACGGTGCTCCGGTAACGGAGTATATGCTATAATCTCAGAGAAGTTCTTGAAAAATACAACCTAAATACGTTCTACACATAGTAGAACCGCACACAGATACACAACCTCAATCGAACAGTCACTCAGAATGATTTACACTCAGTAAATCTCTCAACAACACTCAGTAGATTACAAACACACAGAAAGAGAAGAAGAACAGATGAAATTACAGAGAACACAAAACTCAGAGCCTCTCTCTCTAACTTCTCTCTAAAAAACCCTAGAAAATGAATCGCTCTCTGCACGGCTTCAAGAGAGAACAATCAATATATCTGAAACAGTGTATCGACCATATCCGAAGGTTCAGAAACGACCACGTGGAAGCATCGCAGACGACTCAGAAACCAACCAACTTCAACAACGCACCATTTCACTTAAAAGAGAAAAACACTGAAAACATTAATCTGTTATAAAGCACATTAATTCAGGATTAAATACTAACAATATATATAGAATACATAGTACACATCTAAGGAAAAGCAACCAAACTCAGCAAACAACATACACGTACGTCTAGATAAAACATAAAATAAATTACATGAGTCCTAAAGATTAGATTCCCCGCTAGCTCCAATTATATTATTCTTATTTTGACGATCATATCTCCATTTTAGAAGAACAAAACCTTGATGGTATTAATGCTTGAGAGAATAGAGAATATAAGAACAACAAGAGCAACTACAGTAGAACTGCCAGTCCAAATATCCTTGAAGTAAACTCTCTTCAGGGTTGCCTTTGCTACATTCCAACAGCTTTCATGGAGATCGTTAAGCTGTTCGCAGATATTACCATAGCAGAAACTCGTTTCCACAATTTCGTCGCTAAGGCCGTTAATCAATTTAACAACTGCTTCGTTGCTGCCTAGCCAGTTATCAACAACTTTCTTGTTAATCAGCAGTTCCACATCTTCAACAGTGTCGATGAGTTGATCCAGCAGCGCAATATAATTGCAGATATGAGCCTTGTGAGGATAAAGACACTGCTCTAACGCCATGACGTTTCTCATGAGGCACTCCGTGTTGTCTTCTACCATAAACTTAGGAATCTCCAATGTCAAAGAGTTCCAAGAAAATAATTTATTATCTTCTTTCTTTTGTATGTCGGCTAGGGATTTGTTTTTACATGGCGAAAAGTGCACCCCTGCTCTGTCCAGCTCTTTTGCACTATAACGACAGTTGGTGTTGTTACTGTCAGCATACTTCTTTGGAAGCAGAAGCCGTCTGACCAAATCAGTGAAATGTTTGGTTTTCTTGAACCGTTTCATTTCATCTTCTGTTGGTTTTGATTCGTCCTTGGAAAGTGGCGGTTCTTTGCTGGAACAGAGCAAACATTTTAATAGTCCCTCCCCATCTTTCTTTTCCTCGTCTAAAGATTTTCCATTTTCATCTTCTTTTGGTCTGGACGAAGATGGTGATTCGTCCTTGGGCGGTTCTTTGCTGGAATGGAGCAAACGAGTGAAACTATTTAATAGTCCCTCCCCATCTTTCTTTTCCTCGTCTACAGATTTTCCATTGAAGTAATAGTCACAGAAGAATTCGCCGGTCATTTCTATAATGAAATCGGCGCGTTCTTCTTTGTTCTGGTAGCTGTGCTTTGATAGGTAACGAGGCTTAACCAAATGATGATGATAGTCCGGCTGGCTGTCGAGGATGAAGTCGAATAGCTCGGTGAGAACAAAATATGGGAGCTGATTCTCCAGCATTATCAAGTCCAGCTCTATAGCTTTCCTCAGCCACGGTGTTCTCAATATATAGTCTGTTATAGGATTCTCATTATTTTCATCATGCGCATTTTCATAGTTTCTCAAGAAGAGTTCGAAAATGAAGCAGCAGTCTCGTAAAATCACATTCGAGAAGTGGTTAAAATCATCATTCAGTACAAGCTGATCGAAGGTCCCCGCGTACATATTCCGGATGCGTAGCCATGGGAAATCGCCGATGTCTTTCTTCCTCGTATGTTTACAGAAATCCCGCTCCCAGAATTTTTGGCAATATAAGCTTTTGCGGTGCTCCATGGCCTCCAGTCCTGGTCTTCCATGGTGGAAAGGGCCTATGGAAACCAGGTTGGGAGTGTAAGCTGCTTCGTTTACCTTTCTAAGCTTCCTCGGAACCCTCTGGATCCAACATGTTTCTTTCAAGTCAGGTTCCAAGTCTTCCGGAATGTCAATTGTAATTCTTTGGATACAACCTGTTTCTTTCAATTTACGTTCCAAGTCCTCTGGAATGACAATTATAACCTCCTTTTCTCCCATATCTACACTCGTATACAAAACAAATCAATTTAGTTTATATAATTTTCAGAAATTGGCTCGATTGGATATGCATTAGGAAAAAACTAAAACGCAAGTTGAACCATATATATATATATATATATATGACTCGTTACTTTCAATTTCTTCGGAAAGTTTTCTCACCAAATTCTTAGAATCCAATCATAACATACTTTTTGTTCGCCACAATTCTTACCAAAAACGACGAGCTGAGATAATTGCAACTGAAATAGTGAATATGTATTAGTTTCCTTGCTTAAAAGAAGCTGTCCACTCCACTGGATCAAAACAGTAGCAAATTATAAGCAAAATGGTTTTATATAGTGACAGAGAGCAGAGGAGGTCCTCGATCTCCTTATTTTAAACGGTCGAGTAACTTGAAATTCCTGATCACTATAAACATTGTGTTTAGATGCAGGAGCGAATCCATGAATTTCATTAAGAGGGATTCAGATCTAAAAATTTCATTAAACTGCTATATATATGGTCTATGGTATAACAGTATATTTATGCAAAAATAAAATTTTTATTATCGAATAAAATATACCTAAAGTTAAAAAAAAGAAAAAGAAGTGCACATGTAAAGTGGTGCAATATGCTAAAAGAGGATTCAAACATTTATCCGAATAGTGTAATATTGTCTATTTTAGAGGTAGGCACGGCCTGTTTCGGCCGGTTTTTCAGTCAGTTTTTTGCCGAAACAATAACGTCAGTTATGGTAAAATGATCAACCGGCCACCGATCGAGTACCTTTTTAAAACCGGCGCAAATCGAGCCGATAATAGTCTATCGGCATCGGTTTTCTAGCCGAGATTTAGTTAAAAGAAAAAAAAAGGAACTAAAAAGATTAGAGGCAGTCACCGTTCATCGCTGAAAGAGAAAGAGTCCGTCGCCGTTTGTCCCTGTGAGAGAGAGAGAGAGAAAAAAGAAGCCCGTTCACCGTGTCGGAGACAGAAATGTCCCGTACCGTTTGTAGGAGATAGAGGTTATCCGAAGATATGTTCCGGAGTAGCCGTCGACACTTGTGCTTATAGCAGAGGGAGAGAGATCAATGATGGAAGCAGCTTCATGATTTCATCAATTCCAAAAAGTTAGTACACGCAGTTCAATCATTCACGTGAAAATATATTTACTGACCCTATTAATAGCCCGTGAATGAAGATTTTGACTGGGATTGGACCAAGTCAATAACTGGGATTGGGTTCTTGAATTAATAATTGACCCCTCCAAGAAATATTAATTTAAAAGGAACATCTCATTTCATTCATCCAGTAAAACGTTTTTTTTTTTTTTACAATCTATTTTTACCATGTCCTATTTATTTTTAGCTAGAACTATAGGACAAAAAATATAGGACATATCCTTGATGCTTGCAATGACCGAAACACCTGAGAATAAAAGTACAAACAATGCAACTATACTAGACATTTTTCCATTGAAAATGCACTAATATGAAAGATATTTTGACGGTCTTGAACTGATGTAGTACCGTATATATTCATACCAAATAATATTTAATATTTCGACCTAGCTCTCAACTTTCCAACTGGGAGGTCTTGGTCCTTTAGACGGGCATGCAGTCAGACAGATCAAACTTTTTTTCTTTTTTCGAAAAAAATGAGACAAATAATGACATATAAATGGTGATACATATGTCTTGATTTTCAATCCTGATATAAATCGTTATAATTAATTATAATGATTTTTATCTAAATACATTAAATTTGCTCTATGAATTTTTAAATATGCAAAACTACTTTTCAGTCTTTTTATGTTTTTTATGGGGCAAGATCGAATCAGCTTTTTTATTTGATCAATCCCAAAAGGGTTAGTGCAGGCAATTCAATCATTTACACTAGGTGAAAATTATTTTTACCGTCCCTATTAATAGCACATGAATGATGATTACAATAATTGATGATATGTCTTTTTTAAAATTATCGTGATACATACGTCTTGATTTTCAATCTTGATACAAATCGTTATAATTAATTATAATGACTTTTATCTAAATAAATTAAATTTGCTCTATGAGTTTTTAAATATGCAAAACTAGTTTCAGTCTTTTCCAGTTTTTATGGGGCAACGATCCAAGCAGCTTCTTGATTTGATCAATCCCAAAATGATTAGTGCAGGCAGTTCAATCATTCACACTTGATGAAAATTATCTTTGCCGACTCTATTAATAGCACATGAATGATGATTTCAATAATTGATCATATGTCTTCTCCAAAATTATCGTGATACATACGTTTTGATTTTCAATTGTGATACAAATCGTTATAATTAATTATAATGATTTTTATCTAAATAAATTAAATTTGCTCTATCAATTTTAAAATATGCAAAACTTGTTTCAGTCTTTTTTGATTTTTTTGGGACAACGATCGAAGCAGCTTCTTGATTTGATTAATGCCAAAAGAGTAAATGCAGGCAGTTCAATTATCCACACTAGGTGAAAATTATATTTTCCGACTCTATTAATAGCACATGAATGATGATTCCAATAATTGATCATATGTCTTTTTTAAAATTACCGTGATACATATGTTTTAATTTTCAATCGTGATACAAATTGTTATAATTAATTATAATAAATTTTATCTAAATTAATAAATTAAATTTGCTCTATCAAATTTTAAATATGCAAAACTAGTTTCAGCTTCTTAATTTGTTCGATCCCAAAAAGGTTAGCGCATGACAATTCAATCATTCACACTGCAAGTAAGTTTCTTTAAATCTAAACCAAGTAAGTTTTGGAATTTAAAAGAAAATTGTGCACAAGGACATTGACTTGCTCACTCCATCACAATCCTTGTTGATGCTTGTCAAATCGTCTAAAAATAGTACAAACAATTTTTTAGACTGTATTTCGCACATTTTAAAATTTTAAAATCTGTTAAAATCTTCAATTTAGCACCCATAACAACAGTTTCACATAAGCTAAGTTAAAAAAACAAACAAAAAAACATTATAGATCAAAATCCATATATTTCCTAATACAAACATATCATACTAGCTAGCTAACTAAATAAGGCAACAAGCTCTCAAGAGACCTTTGAAAAATTATCAGTAATTAACAACATATATATGAGATTTTGAAATAGCAAGAGCATCTTTAATTGAAAATGTGAATTGTTATATACGTTGCATAAAAATAGACATTGTTTAATCCTATATGGCATAAATACACATTTAATTTAAAAATTATTCTTCAATGGTAATATGCACAATTGTTATTTATAGTTATCAATTAATTATGTATTTTATTAAATATTTTTAGTTTTTTAGCAAATTATATTTTTAAAGAAAATTTTACTTTTTTAGAAGTTTGATAATATCTGACAGTACTTTCAGAAGTAGACATTTACTTTTACAATATCAAAGCCACATCAGCTTGATATTCATTATAGACATCATCATTGAAGAACATTTTTTCAAAACAATGTCTATATATGCTTATATGACATGTTAATTTTAGCAATTTACATTTTATTGGAGATGTTCTAAAAAAGTCATGAG
>QANX01006213.1:0-18163 GCA_003254975.1 Ochetophila trinervis | reverse complement strand
AACAAATACAAAATATATTGAAAAAATTAAATTTTTATCCAGTCCGAGACTGCACCAAACACAGTATATCATATCCGATCCAGTCCGGTCCTGCACCAAACACAGGACAGGATTTGAGAAATCCAATCCAGCATTATCCAGTCCGATCCAATCCTGCCAGCCATATCCGATCCAGTCCGATCCTGCGTACCAAACGATCCCTAAAAAACCTGGTCAATAATACACAGCTCTGAGGAACTGTAAAAGGGAGAAAAAATAAAGAAAAAAAAAATTCTAGTACAATTTTCAATGCCCTTGTAAACCCAAAAACTTGCTTAACAATTTGAACAATTTTTTTTTTAGAAAAAAAAATAAACCCGAAAGGCATTGTTTTAGGACATGACCAAACAGAATGCAATGAAAATATATTTTGTTTTTGGTGAATAGAAATTAAGTACCGAAAATATTAATTTACCAAAAAAAAAAGTACTGAAAATATTAATTTATCAGCACAAATGATGGTTGATAAATGCAATGAAAATAATAAAATGATCCCAGTTTCTTTTTCATAACTCCAAAAGGGTCCACTATGATTTGCATTGGTCCATGATAATACAATCCCCTTTTGGTAAAGGCGGATTCATTTAGGACATGAACAGGGTACCTAAATAACTCTGTATCTTAATGAGTTCATGAACAAACAATATTACAGAAAAATTAAGTTTAAACCATTTTCCCTTGATGATTAATAAATTTCATCGATTTCTAAATCCTCAATAGTTTTCACAAAAAACATAAAATTCCCTTAAATTTCAATGTAGAAACAAATGCATCCTGGGAGATTTAAAGACACCAATTTACAGCTCTCTGTCTCTCTCTCTGACTGAATTTATTCATTCCTAATTATAAGATTGTAATATATTCACCAAAGCAATTTCATGTAGGCTCATCAAACTACCATTAAAACATGTAAGCATGAGATTTAAGCAGATAGATACCTCAGGTTCTTGGGAGCTATGCGTGTGTGTACAAGAAAGGTTGTAGCAATTTCATGTAGTGCTGGAAATCTGTAATTTATTCTAGTTAATTTAGGAAAAAAAAAACAATAATAATAATAATAATACAAAACCTAGGAGAAAAAAGCATGTCACAGTTGAGTGAATTATCAACTAAACAGGCCACCAATGCGATTCAAGTGATCTAAGAAGGAAAAAAAGTTATACTTCTAGAAATTATGAGCAATGAGAGCAAAACATGCCTAGATATTTTTCACATTTCTACTTTGGTTGTTTAACATTTTTGAAGCAACTGTATATGAATTGTCACTTATATTAAAACATGAAATAAATAAAAATGAAACATATCACCTTGAATGAAACATATTCAAACTTGAAGAGTCTAGGATTTATAGTCAACTTGATAAAAAAATTGTTTGCAAAGGAAGCAACTATTCCGGAGATTTATGGCATTTCCTGGATAAAAGATAAGGAACTTTGACTACAATGATATCAACAAATGCATTAAACTACAACTAGAAGGAAATTACTAAATTGCAATACATCTGTGTTCTGGCTACCAGGCTTGTACAGTCTGAAGCTCTACTAACAAGGGAAGGAGCTTCTGATAAAACTGTTAGCAAGATAGAGAAGTCTAACTCATCTTCGAAATCTAAAAAAAGAGGAAGTCAGAGGAGAAATGCTGGTATTAACTCATGGCTTTGGTGTTACTGTGAAAATTGAATTGCTTTACTGAATTTTACTCGAATAAGGCAATTAAGTTCAAACTCCCATTTCCATTTTCCTTCATTTGCCCATCAACCAAATTGAGTATTTATGAAAGTAAAAACCCACAAAAATACACATCACCAACAATAAAGCTTTCAGGAAAATAAGCACTACTCATACGAAAATCAGAGAATTTATAAATAGCAGCAAAATTACATGATAACATCCAAAATTATCAGAAAATACAACCTTAATCTTCCAAAAATGGCAAAAAAATTATCAGCAACCAAGTAAAAATACCAGCAGCCTCAAACCCAAAAGACACATTTGTTAATAAAATTAGTTGAAACCCAGAGGAAGATTAAAGAGTAGAAGTGATGGTAGAAGGGAAAGAGGGGTGGTTGCTTACAGTGCTGAAGAGCCAATAGAGCTTGTGCTTTGTTGAGAGGCAGCTGAGGAAAGAGACACGACTCCGAAGGCGAAACGCAGAGGTTGAAGACCCCAGACGGTACCTTTAGATTTGCCCCACGGGTGTTGTTTTAGGCACAGAACATTGTAGGTTCCAAATCGATTTGCGAAGAGGGAGAGGGAGATTCGCGAAGAGGAAGAGGGAGCAGCTCGGTTGGAAGTCGATTCGCGAAGAGGAGGGAGAGCAGGTGGATATGCGCGAGTCCCACAATCTTTCTAATCCCGTGAATTTTTTCAGAATTAAAAATAAACACCATATAAAAGAGGGGACCGGATATAGAAATTCAATCTCCCTCCTTATCCAGTCAAACAAACACTGCCTTTGTGTTTGGAGATACTTGTACATTTTCACTATATTTCTTTTTTATAATTACATTTTCACTATCAAAGATATGAGTTCAAATACCCTCATTTCAAATATAAAAAATAAAACAAATTTAAAATGTTGGTTTTATTTTATTTTATTGTTAGATTTGTACGATGACGTACACCAAGTCGTTTTGTATGTGTGTATTTTGTTCTTCGTGAACCACTACGCGTTGTGTTTGGAGATATTTTTACATTTTCACTATGTTTCCTTTTTATAAATACATTTTCACCATATAAATGACAACTTTTTAGCAGGAAAAAATATTTTTTTGTGAAAGACAATTATTTTTGTAATTATATATTAATGCTTTTTACAAACTGTCCGGATCTAAAAAAATCAAAAAGGAAATTTAAATGCAAAGCCAATTAATTGTCTGTATTAATATATAGTTGACCATCCCCTTCGGATACTTTCTCAGGGATACTTTCTTGGCCGACAGACTAACAGATATGAGTTCAAATACCCTCATTTCAAATATTAAAAAAAAATAAAAATAAAACAAAATTAACAATTGATCCTGTGTTGAACAATGAATAGCAAACCCTTTAAAATTTAATCAAATTAATATGAATATTTAAAATTTATGCTTGGAATGATCAATTGTGGTTACTTACATCATTTATAAATTTATAATTATGCTAAATTATAAGGAAGGCCAAAGATGATCATTTTTAATAAAGAAAGTAAAAACAAAAGTTGAACTAATTACTTATTCGTTTATTTTTGGTGGGGCTGTGTGTGGTTAAATGACAATTTAATTTGGAGGGGACACTAACCTTCTTCATTTCTTTCATTCTCATTCTTTTTTTCCTTTAAACCTCAAAATGGAACTAGAATGGTGGTAAAAATATACGAATGTACAAAAAATTAACTCCTGCTTAGTTGATTATGTACTATATGGAAATATGAAAATATGTATGTCCAAATCTACAAAAATTAAGAAAGGGTAAGATTGCAACAAAATTGAAACCTGAAGCGAGATCCATATGATTTGAGTATGCGACTATGTAAAATTTATTTTAATAATTTGAAAAAAGGAAAATGAAAATTAAATAAAAATAAAAATAATAATTTAACAATTTATAAATAATATTTTATCTGAACTATTTTAAAAATTACAACTAGCATCTTTATAAAATAAGTAGATGAAATTATTTTGAAAGATGTGAAATAAAATAATAAAAGAGAAAAATAAATTAAACTTAAAAAGAAAATAATGGACTATTTTAAAAATTACAAGTAGCACATTTATAAAATAGGAAGATTGAATTGTTTTAAAAGATGTGAAATAAAATAGTAAAAAGAGAAAAATAATAACTATTTCAAATCTAAATTATATTTAAGTCAAATTTAAAAAAAAAATGATGAAATTAACCTCTATTTATAATTATAGAACCCAACTACAGAATCGTCCACTGTCCAAACAAAAGAAACTAGAGATATGTCCAAACATTAGTACTAAAAAACCAACAAGGTTTTTTCTTTTTCTTTTTCCTTTTTTTTTATAACAAAGTTTTTTTTCTTTCTTTTTGTTATTGGTAAGCTTGGGCACAGCCAAAATACAACTAACAATTAATAAAGGTTAAAACGTATAACTAACCTTTGCCCGAAAGCAATCTCCACTATTTTATTGACACACCAAAAACATACTCTTAAAACACCAAAGTGTCCAACTACAATCACCACCAAGCTCCATCATAAAGGATTCAAGTGAATAGATGAAATTTAAACTTTGACCGACACGCTGTAAGTTCAACTCCATCATCGTCTGGATTGGAATATTTTTGAAATTATAAATATAGATGTATGCAAAGTATTGACGCAAATGAGTCCACTATTCATGATTGCAGCTGAAATATGTCAAGTGCCAACATCTATGCCTTTAACATTTTTTATTCATAAAAAGAAAATACAACCAAAAACAAAACAAAAAGAAAAAGCATTTTAAGAAAACAACCAAACCCTTCCTTTGTAATTGTTGCTATTCTATTCCAAACCTCTTTATCATCTCCACATTCGTGATCAGGAAGAGATTTAGAAACACTTTCCTTCACAAGACACCTCTTGACCCATATTATAATCTTAGGGCACTCTACCTCCACACAAAATTCCCCAAAAGTGTCATGGGCATAAAACCAGCTATAGAATGTAATAAGAGATAAGTCTATAAACCCAAATGTGTCAGCCCCAAAGTATATGCCTTTTCTCCAAGCTCTCCTTCCAATAACTTCAATATTTCTATGAATTCTTTCTTGGCTGCCTCTTTTTCTTCTCCTTTTGTCCACCATAACTTCTTCTCCACGCCGTACATCTACATAGCATATGTTCTATAGTTTATGCCAATTACAGTTCATGACAAAAAAATAAAAAAATATTAATTAAGTAATTAAGGATGACCCACTTCTCATTAATTTACAAAATGTCTCTTATTTGTACCTCATGAACTCAATAAAACTGGCAAGAACAATCTCTAGTTAAGTTCAAGGATAGATGTCAACATTTGGACTGATAATGTTAACGTTTGTTAAATTCATGCGCTAAATATGAAATACAAAAAGTAATTTATAAATACATATAAAGTTCTAATGACAATGATGTCAAAAATCAAAAAATAATGATCCATGATTGTTGTGGCGATTTTTCGGAAGCTGTCTCCACGTCCTTAAAGCTACGACCAAGCCCTGTAAAATAAATAAAAACCGATCAAAGGAGCGCCAGTGTGGTGACTGGCGTTTCCCCTTCGATGCTTAAGTTAGCAATTAAACTCATAAAGAAGTAAATAATATTAAAATTGCATGGAAATAAAGGGAAGAAAGAGTAAAGAAATTGGTCAAAAATAGGGTTTTAGGCTTTGGTGGTGAACAGTGCAGCCTCCGCCTGGCAGTCTTGGGGAAGCTTGGATAAGACAAAGAATTTTGGTGGGAGATATCCAAGAATCGCGGCTCCTAGGTTTCCCAACGTCAAAAAATCTCCCTCTTTCCTTGTCTATTTCCTTTTTATCTCCCTTTCGATGGCCAAGATTCAAACCCTAAAAGACCCCCTTTAGATGGGTGACACCTAGCCCTATTCCCATTGGTCCTTAGGCTTAGAGTTTTGTTTGTAATAGATGCCTGGCCCACCAAAATAATTGGGTATTTATCCATTGCCCAAATAATAGGGTATTAAGCTCGTTGGCCAAAAATACCTACAAAATAGCCCCCAAAATGGTATAATCTGTGGATTAAACCAATTTTAATAGATAGAAAACACCTACGGGCCCAAATACCGAGGTTAAATAACTGAATGTTTGAAATTAGTATTTTTTTTTTCGGCGGCAACTTTATGGGAGTGATGGGACATGCCTTAAATGCACGTCGCACGTCCCTCGTATGCCTCCCATCCACTCCGACTGCAACTGCCAAGAAAAACCCTTCCTCTTCCTTTTTTTTTTTTTGTCGTCAGTGATTTCCTCGTCATTTCTTCCCTTCTAACTTGTCTCCTTCTTGTACGGTCTTTTCAGGTTTACAGAAAAAAAAAGTCTCTTCGCCGCTCCTTGCCGAATCTCCGTCTTTGTTTCCGGCTTAAAGGTATGAAAGGCTCTTTCTCCTCTCTTTATTTTTTCCTTTTCCTGGAAGAATGATTGTTGTCTGTTGTTCTTCTGATTTTGTGCCTGTTTATCGCTTCCGACGGTAGATTTTCTAGGTTCGTCGCAAATGTATTCATAGGCTATATGTGTAGTGATTGCTGTTTTTGCTTCTAGGGTTTACGGCTAGGTTGTTTGTGAGCATGTATTGCGTAGAAACTGTCTAGGATGTGAGTAGGAATCCTTGTCCTGTGCTAATGCTTAGACCCGAGGTTAATGCACAAAGTCTGGGTAGAAGCTATGGGTCCGAGGTTGTTGCTTGGAACCTAGACTGAGGCTACGGGCCCGAGGTTAATGCTCGGGACTTAAGCTGAAGCTAAGAGATTGGGCCTGAGGCTGGGGCCTGAGCTAAAGCCACAAAACTGGGGCTGAGGCTGGGGCCTAAACTGAAGCCGCGGGATTAAGGCTGAGGCTAGGGCCTGAGCTAAAGCCACGGGACTGAAGTTGAGGCTAGGGCCTAAGCTGATGCCACGGGGCTGGGGCTGAGACTGGGAACTGAGCTGAAGCCACGGGACTGGGGACCTAGGTATAGCTTAGCGAACCTGGGTGGGCTCTAGAAGGTCGGTACTTGGGTGCATTTAGCATCCCGCAGTATTTCACTTCTGATTCAGGGGATGACCCTCTTGATAGTGAGTGTTCTTCTGTGTTTCAGATGTCTCGCCCTTCACCGAGTGGTGGTGGTGGCGGTCCAGGTCGTTCCCTACCTAGTCTTTCCTTAAGTTTTCAAACCATTTTTGATCTCGTGCCGAGGCCTTATAGGCCTAACATCTTTGATGAGCCACCCTACTCTTGCTTGAGGGATCTTGATATCTCGCAGATGGTAGAGATTTCTGACTCCTCAGATTCAGAATCTAGTAGCAAGTCTGGGCTCGATGGATGTGGGGCTGCCGAGGAACGTGGTACTTTTTCCAGGACTCCAGTCGAGGTGGCTGGATCTTCCCAGGAAGGAGAAAAAGAAGAAATTGAGGTCCTGGAGAGACCGTGGAGTTTTGATGAAGTGAAGTCCCGAATCACCGAAGCTGACTTGGATCGGCAGAGGTCTGATTACTCTGTACCTAGCAACATCACAATGCGAGTACCTGAAGATGGTGAGCAGCCAAGCTTTCCCCTTGCCTGTGAAGTTTCACTGAACCGGTGGTTCTTCAAGTGCGGCCTAAGGTTGCCGCTTCCTTACTTTGTCCGCCACCTTCTTCGTGACATTCGACTGGCACCTTTTCAGCTCAACCCTAACACATGGAGGGGGGTTTACTGCTGCCACGTGCTGTGGCATGAGCATTTTGGCTTCGATCCTAGCCCGGCTGAAATCCAGGCATGCTTTGAAATTCGATCAGCAGCCAACAAGGTTGGCTCATTTTGTTATTACCCCCGGCACAATAAGTTTCTTCAGAAGCCTTCTGAAGTTTCGAACTGGCAGCGTGACTAGTTTTTTGTTGGAGGGGATTGGGAAGGCATTGGCTCCGGTTCTGGAGCCGAACTTTCAGTCCCCCGTGCCTTCCATGGGAGCAACCATGGGTGGAGTTCAACTATTCCTCATTTAGACGAGTCTGATAGGTCTAGAGTTGACCACATCTTTGACCTCGATATAAGTCAAAGGGACTCCACGCTCCTTTTGGATGAGAGCAGGCTAGCTGGTGGTAGTGCTCAGTTGCTCCTTGCTTTGCCTTGCTTGCTGCGACCATTTTCTAGGTTTTTGATCCTATGTGTATCCTTTTGATGCAGGGATGTCATCGGCCAGCGGATTCAATAGGAGCTTGCCAGGCCGTCCCGACCGGAGCTGGGCTACCAAGTCAGCTAAAACCAGCTCTGGGTCATCTGTTCGGGCTCCTGCTGTTGAGGCTAACGACTATCTTCTGCCTCCTTTTCCTTCCCGAGGCAGCTCCTCTAAGGACTCTAAAGGAGGAGCTGGCTCTTCCCACCCGTGGGTGAGCAGGGAGTCGGTACCCATCTCGAAAGCCAGTTCGCGACCCTTCTCTAAGGGAAGGGATTTGACGCCGAGGGCCAGTGGTGGTGACGAGAGTCGGTCATCCAGCTACGCAGGGGGTCTCATCAAATCCTTGATAAAGGAAGTCTTCCCTGTGGAGGACAAGCGACTCTCTGGCCTCCTCAAATCTTCACTTCGTACCGAAGTCTTTCATTAGGCCGCTTCGGTGAGTGCTTTAGGCATCTCGTTCCAAATAACTCAGCCTTTTTGACTCTCGCTTATAGGCTACCTATTGATTATGTAGGTGGCTTTTGCAACCTTCAAGCTCCAAGAGCAAGTTGCTTAGCACAAAGAAAAGGTTGCTGCTGCCGTTGCTAGTTAGAAAGAAGCTCAGAGGGAGCTAGATGAAGCTAGGCAGTGCATCGTAGACTTTGAGCTTGCGATGAAAAAGAAAGAGCTGGAGTTCAATCAGAAGGAGAATGAACTGAAGCTCAAAAATACAGAGCTCAAGGTTAACGCGGTGAAGATGAAGAAGAGCCTTCAAGAGTCCGAAGAGCTGAAGGCTGAACTCGAAGTGGTGAAGGGTAAGCTTAAGGAATCTGAGGTGAGCCTTCAGCTGAAGGACGAGGAGATCTCAAAATTATTCGATGAGGCTGAGGGTCACTTTGATGCTGGGGTCGATTCTGCCCTCACAGCCATCAAAGCCAAATTCCCGAACCTCGACCTCAGCTTGCTAGACGAGCCTTCAGACCAAGTTCCAGCTCCCTCGAGTGCTTCAACTTCCGAGTCAGCTCCTAGTTCTTCGGTTCTGCCTCTGGACTTGACCTCTTCTGTTCCCGCTCTAGATTTTCCAGCTCTCAGCTCGGGTTCTCCTCCATCCACGCCATGACTAACAGCCCCCAAGCCTCCTTACCAGCTCGTCATTTTAATTTCCTTTGCGAATTGTAATTAAAACTTTGTTTTACTTTTTTGGCATGTCAAAGCCAAAATTTGTTGTTTACTTTTCCTTCTCTCTTTTGTTGTGCACAGACACTTTTACCAGCTCTTAACTTTGATGAAAATTTGATAGAAATTCCCCTTTTATTTTCATAAGTCTGTGTAGTGTATACTTTGCCTTTATGCTTTATCTTATTCAGAATTGTTGTAAAAAAGAGGCTGAGTTGATGTGAGTCCGCTTCTGGGTGGCGAAGCCCCCTTGTAGCCCCCTACTCTTCCTTGTTTCTTGGCAAATGAACTTGGAAGAGTTAGTTATTTGGGTTGCAGCTTTTTCAACTCAGCTCAGTATATTGATTTCAGCTTCACAATTGTTTTAGTTCCCCGCTTGGGGAGCCCTCCCTTTCCAAGGGTCTCTGCCCCTGGTCTGATTTCAAGGTTAGCTCAGGGAGCGTTCGGCTCCTGGGTTGATTTCGAGGTTAGCTCAGTGAGCATTCGGCTCCTGGGGGACTCGGTCCCCAGGTCTAACTTGAGGCTAACTCGTGAGGCGTCCAAGCTTTGGGATCTCAACCCAGCTTCTGGAGCCTTTAGCTTCTAGGGGTCTCGGCCCCTGGATTGGTCTTGGGATTATTTTTCCAGAAACAAACATTTACACTTGAATCTTTGTAGAAAAGGAATTTCATTTTATTGAAAATATTGTTTTTTGCGTGTACAAATCAAATGAAATTTCTTACAAGAATTAGGGAAAGTAAACTTTCAAGTGTTCCGCATTCCATGGGTGTGCTAGAGTTTTCCCATCTTCTCTTTCCAATTGGTATGTCCCTGGTCGACTTATCCTCTTTATTTGGTATGGACCTTCCCAAGTAGGTCCTATTGCTCCAGCCCCATATTCTTTGGTATTTAATGTGATTTTTCTCAGGACTAGGTCGCCAGGTTTAAATGTCCCTTGTTTGACTCTGGAATTATAGTACTTAGCTGATTGCTACTGATAGGCAGTTGCTCGCAATTGCACCAAGTCCTTCGCTTCCTCTATCAAGTCCAGATTTAGCCTCATTTGCTCTTCATTTTCTTCTCTTTTAAAGTGTTCGGTTCGAAAGTTGGGCATTCCTATCTCAACAGGGATGACAGCCTCAGCTCCAAAGGCTAGAGAGAAAAGTGTCTCCCCTGTTCCAGTTCTTCGGGTTGTCCGATAGGCCCAGAGAATTTCAGGAAGCTTTTAAGCCCAAGCCCCCTTGTGCTTATCTAGCTTAGTCTTCAAGTTCTGCTTGATGATCTTGTTTGCAGCCTCTACCTGGCCATTGGCCTGGGGGTGGAACGGTGAAGAGTAGGCTGCTCTGATCCCCAAACTTAGGCACATATCTCTGTAGCTCTTGTTGTCGAATTGCTTCCCGTTATCTGTGACAATGGTGTGAAGTATCCCGAAGAGGCAAATGATTGACTTCCAAATGAAGCTGGAAGTCTTGGCCTCGGTGATCGTTGACAAAGGTTCAGCTTCTACCCATTTGGTAAAGTAGTTGATAGCCACTATGGCGAATTTCACCTGACCTCGTCCCATCGGAAGTGGTCCAGTGAGGTCAACTCTCCACTAGGAAAACGGCCATGGGGTCTTAATAGAGGTGAGCTGCTCTGGTGGTCTTCTCTAGACACTGGCAAACCTTTGGCAGGGGTCACATATTCTCACAAACTCTCTTGCATCCCCTTGCATAGTGGGCCAGTAATAGCCTTGATGGACAATTTTATATGCCAGGGATCGCCCCCCGCATGATTTCCGCAAACCGCCTCATGGACTTCCTTTAGGACATAGTCCTCTTCCTTTTCTCCTAAACATCTTAGGTAAGGCAAAGAGAATCCTCTATTGTATAAAACTCTGTTGATGAGTGTGTAGTGTGGTGCTTTGTACTTCAGCCTTCTAGCTTCCAGTTTGTCTTTTGGCAGGGTTGCTTCTGTTAAAAATTCTACAGTAGGGATTCTCCAATCTGGCTTCTTCTCGATTGGGTTCATTTCTTGTTTTTCTTATAAAATACTAGGCTGGCTTAAGGTCTCTACCGGTATTGTTCGTACCAGTTCAGATGTAGTTGCTGAAGCTAGCTTAGCAAGGGAATCATCATTTGCGTTTTTTGCCTTTGGTATCTGGGTGATGCGGTACTCCTTGAATTCCTTCAATAATTCCTTGGCTAGCTCCAAGTAGCTGATCATGCTTGCCCCATTGGCTTGATATTCTAAACTGACTAGCTTCACAAATAACTGTGAGTCGCTGTAGACATGTAGCTTTCGGACTCTCATTGACTTTGCCATTTTCAGCCCAGCAATCAATGCTTCGTATTCCGCTTCATTATTCGATGCTTTGAATCCAAGTCTGAGCACATATTCTAGCTTCACGTGATCAGGTGTTGGCGTAGTCAGGATGAAACTTGCTCCGCTTCCATGCTCACTGGCTGACCCATCTGTGTGTAAAGTCCAAAACGGGTTAGTTGAGCAATAGCCTCTTCACTGTCCACATCCAGGGTGACAACATCTCATTCTTCAGAGGTTGTGAATTCTGCTTTAAAATCAGCTACTGCTTGAGCTTTTATTGCTGTTCAAGGCTTATATGATATCTCATACTGTCCCAGTTTGATAAACCACTTGATTAGCCTTCCGGATGACTCTGGTTTCTGGAGTACTTGCCTCATGGGGTAGCTAGTTGGTACCGTGATTGAATGTGCCTGGAAGTAAGGCTTTAACTTTCGTGAAGACATGATCAATGCCAAAGCCAGTTTTTCAATGCTAGGGTACCTCGTCTCCGCTTGCACCATAGCCTTGCTGACTTAGTAGACCAAGAGTTGGGATGTTCCCTCTTCTTGTATTAGGGCTGCACTCACTGCCGTTTCTGATACAGCTAGGTATACAAGCAGCGTCTCTTCTTAAACAGGTTTGGACAGCAGCGGTGATGCACTTAAATATCTCTTAAGCTAAGCGAAGGCTTGCTCACATTCCTCGGTCCAGATGAAATTCTTAGCACCTCTAAGGATTTTAAAGAAAGGTAAGCATTTGTCAATAGCTCTTAAAACACATCTGTTTAAGGCGGCTATCTTCCCTGTCAGCTTCTGGACCTCCTTCACCTTCTTGAGGGAGGTCATCTCCATAACCACTTTGATCTTGTCAGGGTTAACTTTAATCCCTTGCTAATTCACCATGAAACCTAGAAATTTTCCTAAGGACACTCCAAAGGCACACTTGGCCGGGTTGAGCATCATCTTATATTTTCTCAAGATATCAAACATTTCGCTTAGGTGACTCAAATGTTCAGCTGCCTTGACGCTCTTTACCAGCATGTCATCCACATAAACTTCCATTGTCTTCCCGATTTGATCTGCAAACATTTTGTTCACCAGCCTCTAGTAGGTGGCTCCAGCATTCTTAAGTCCAAAAGGCATCGCCTAATAGCAGTATAAGCCGAGATTGGTGATGAAAGCGGTCTTCTCTTGATCATCAAGGTGCATCCCGATTTGGTTATATCCTGAGAAAGCGTCACAAAAACTATACAGGCGAATCCATCTGAATTTGCTTTCAGGAACTCCACAAGTGCATCCTTCAACTCCGATGAAAGCATTGTTCTGATCTTTGTAGTTCTCGTCGGGTCGATTGGGTCTAGCTGTATGCTTACAAGCTCCTCTACTGGTTCTCCTCGAAACACTTCTTGCCTTTTGTCTTCCATCTCTCTGAATTCTTTCCCAGTCATCTCTACCTCCATCATAGATGGGTCTCTAACCAATACCTCTGTTTCTCCTCCAGAAGTTAGCAGAATGCTCACTTTGTCTGCGCTAGGTGGTGCT
The DNA here is from genome assembly GCA_003254975.1 of Ochetophila trinervis. Taxonomy (NCBI): domain Eukaryota; kingdom Viridiplantae; phylum Streptophyta; class Magnoliopsida; order Rosales; family Rhamnaceae; genus Ochetophila; species Ochetophila trinervis. Next base: position 5,331 of record QANX01006213.1, on the reverse strand, counting down.
GGTGAAGTAGTCTCTCCAAGGTGTAGCTCAGAGCAGTTCAGCTTGAAGGTCGAAGCTGGCTCATAGCAATTTTGCTCGGAGGTTGAAGCTGGCTCAGAGCACTTCTGCTCGGAGATTAATGACTGAACCAGGTGATTCAGCTCCTCGTGATGCGTCTCGAGGCGTTTTTGTTCAGAGTTCAGGAAGATGGGCAATGTTTCTGCATGCTTATTATTGCCTCGAAGGGCCGTGGCATAACATTGTCTCGACTGAAACTGGTCCCTTCGCACTGTACCTAAGCCTCCACCTTCAGTTGGGAACTTGATCATCAAGTGATAAGTGGATGTTGCTGCCTTTAAGGCATTCAGGGCCGGTCTCCTCAAGATAGCATTATAAGCAGACGGTGACTTTATCACCAGGAAGTTCACTACGATAGTGGACCTATTTGGAGCTTTTTCGACCGTAAGAGGCAGCTCGATCGAACCCTCATGTAAAACAATCTCTCCAGCGAACCCCATGAGCGGTGTCTGGACTGGCTTGAGGATTTCTCTATTCAAACCCATTGCATCAAAGGCAGGCATGTACAGGACATCTACAGAGCTCCCGTTGTCGATGAGCATCCGATACACCATGTGGTTGGCAATTTGAGCTGTTATCATGATAGCGTCATCATGCGGATGCTGGATTCTCATAGCCTCCTCATCCGTGAAGGTCACAGAGAAGCTCTCATTCCGAGCTGCCTTCACTGGCCTGAAGGTGTAATTCACCTCGTGATGCACGTCAAGACTCTTGGCATCCCTTGTGTATGCCTTTCTCAACCGGTTCGATTCACCTCCTACTCCAGGTCCACCCATGCTTGTTCTCATATTACCGAGGACGTTACCCAGGTGAAGCGGTGGTGAGGGCGCCTCTCCCATCCCAGTTTCCTCTGGCCTTGGGGGAGCTGGAGCGCTGGGTCCTGCAGCTTTCACCACAAAATCCTTCAGCTACCATCTTCGAATTAAGGCTTCAATATCATTCTGTAGCTCCATGCATTCCTCTGTGGTGTGCCCGAAATCTCTATGATATCTGCAAAACTTGTTATTGTTTTTGAATTTGGGTGGTCCCCTCATTGGGAAGGACTTCTTTAACAAGCTACTTCCCTCGATTTGCATCAACACCTCTAAGCGTGTTGTGTTGAGGGGGGTGAACCTATCAAACTTGCTTTTGGGAGGTCAAAGTGCTAGGTTTATCTCCTCGTAGCTCCTCTTGCTGTTCTGAGGAGGGGAACCCATCTGACTTCTCTTAGCCTCAGGTTCCCGCTCCCTCCATTGCGGCTCAGGTTCCTTCGAGATTGAATGATTTTTTCCGTGGAAATGTGTTTGTGGGCTTCAACCAACATCTCAGAAAATGTCCGCGGTGGGTTTTTAGCTATCGTTCTGATGAAATCCTCGTCGCAGACCCCATATTGCATAGCTTGCATAGCACGATCATTGGTACAGCCTTCGATTTGTATCATCATGTCCGTAAATCTCTAGACGTATGCCTACAAGGACTCGCTTTCCCCTTGAATGATAGATGACAAATGGGAAGGTGGCTTTTTCACCGGCTTGGCTCTTATAAATTATGCCATAAAGCGTTCTCCAGCTGGCTAAAAGAATCAATTGAGCTGGGGCGCAAGCTAGTGAACCAGGTCCGAGCTACTCCTCCAAGGGTTAGAAGGAAGGCTCGGCATTTGATGGTGTCACTCGTTGCTTCAAATTCCATCCACACCTTGTAAGCTCCTAGGTGCTCCGCTGGGTCCCCCTTTCCTTCATACCTTCCCATACTTGGCATTTTAAAATCTTTAGGGAGGCTGGCCTGACGTATCACTACTCCAAACGGAGAAGTTTCTTGTCCTGTTCCAGGTGCATAGGCATATGGCTGTACATGTGGGGCTCGGTATTGCTGCTCAATATTAAAACGTACATTCGCTTCATCCTCCAATCTTCTTCTTTCAGCTTCAAACATTTGCAGCTTCTCAGCTTCAATCCTTCGATTCTCCTGGGCTCTGATTTTTTGTCTCTCTTCCGCCCTGATCCTTTGCTTTTCTTCCTCTCAGATTAGCCTCATTTCCTCTTCCTCTTCCTCTTCTTCTTCAGCTCGCCTGACGTATCGCTACTCCGAACAGAGAAGTTTCTTATCCTGTTCCAGGTGCATAGGCATATGGCTGTACATGTGGGGCTCGGTATTGCTGCTCAATATTAAAATGTACATTCGCTTCATCCTCCAATCTTCTTCTTTCAGCTTCAAACATTTGCAGCTTCTCAGCTTCAATCCTTCGCTTCTCCTGGGCTCTGATTTTTTGTCTCTCTTCTGCCTTGATCCTTTGCTTCTCTTCCTCTCGGATTAGCCTTCTCTCCTTTTCTTCTTCAGCTCGCCTCCTGCGCTCCCCCCGAAACTCCACTCGCTCCTGCTCCTCTCGCTGTCGCCACTTGGCGTTAAGAGAAACCCTGAGATTGCTGAAATCTAAACCATCATCAGGGGAGGAGAAAGCGTCGCTCACGGTCCTCAACTGCAGGCTGTTGAGCTCCTATACTAGCTGCTGACGGACTGGTGACAGATAGCTCCGTGCAGGGTTTCTCCTGGCTTTGCCTGGAGGTGGCCTTGGGCGTGGCTTCAATGGTGCCATCCTTCCCTGGTCATGGCGCTGCAAGCCCCCAGTTATGATTCTCAGCTCCTTTCCCGGTGCTCCCCCATCTTCATAAGTCTGGAGGTCAACGTGGTCTCGCAGAGAATCCACTGGAGCTGGGCTCCTCGTGGCCCATGAAATAAGCTCATGATCAGTTTGCTGCTGGTTCTCAAGCAATCTTACAATATGCTCCATTCGATTTTCCAAGTCAGAGATTCGAGTTCACTCCGAGCGTGGGGCTACCCGCCTCTCGCTTCTCCTCCGGGCTGGTGGAGGCAACTGCGTAGGTGGCAGGCTCGGTTCAGCTGCTAGAAAGGAGGTCCCTCGGTTCGGAACAGAACTGGTCCTTACAGGTCGCTTGCCTCCGGCTCCTCTATTGGACGGCTCAGCTCTGTCCATTGTACCTTGCGGTTCCAGGTGGGTATTTGGCATCTTTTCTAGGCTTCACACCAGCTAAACTCGGTCAGTAGGTTATACGTCTATTCAGAGGTGGAAGTGATTAGGCTTGCCTCCGCCTAAAGTTGGTTTGTCTTCACTTCTATTCACTGACAATTAGCCTCAGCTTCCGTCTGGATCTGGCTTCCACTAATCCGTGGAAAAGGTTTTACACGCAAAAACAGAGGAAACAAGGTTGGTTTCTTCAAGAACAAATGGAAGACCTCCGAAAACAAAATTAACCACAAAATAAAAAGAAATTAAGAAAATCGTTCCCACAGATGGTGCCAATATGTTATGGCAATTTTTCGGAAGCTATCCTCACGTCCTTGAAGCTACGACCAAGCCCTGTAAAATAAATAAAAACCGATCCAAGGAGCGCCGGTGTGGTGACTGGTGTTTCTCCTCCGATGCTTAAGTCAGCAATTGAACTCGTAAAGAAGTAAATAATATTAAAATAGCATGGAAATAAAGGGAAGAAAGAGTAAAGAAATTGATCAAAAAAAGGGTTTTAGGCTTCGGTGGTGCTATTTGGCTGGTTCCGTGAACAGTGAAGCCTCCGCCTGGCAGTCCTGGGGAAGCTTGGATAAGACAAAGAATTTTGGTGGGAGAGATCCAAGAATCGCAGCTCCTAGGTTTCCCAAAGTCAAAAAATCCCCCTCTTTCGTTGTCTATTTCCTTTTTATCTCCCTTTCGATGGCTAAGATTCAAACCCTAAAAGACCCCCCTTAGATGGGTGACACCTAGCCCTATTTCCATTGATCCTTGGGCTTAGAGTTTTGTTTGTAATAGATGTCTAGCCCACCACAATAATTGGGTATTTATCCATTGCCTAGATAATAGGGTATTAAGCCCGTTGGCCAAAAATACCTACAACAATTATCCCATTGGTTTAACCTTTGGAGTAATAGGCAATTCGACTATAATTATTATTTCAAAATATACATTATACCTTTCACCTATTAATTATGTTGATGAAGTAGAATCAAACAATATTTATAACAATATTTATTTGCAAATCCAACCATTTTCAAAAGGGCAAAAGAAAAACAACAAAGCATAAAACCAAAAATAAAAATTTGTTAAAGCAGAACCACTATTTTCAAAATAAAAATTATAAAAAACAAAAAACACCTATCCTCTAGTTAAATGTCATCTTAAATGTCATCGCTTTCTTGAATAAACTATCTAAAATTCTAAAGAAAAAGTAACAATTAAATAGAATAATCTCATAAACAGAAGAATGAATAGTTATTATTTCCATTTATAATCAAATTAACTTTGCTTCTTCTTTTTTTTGAAATAATTAAGTAAACATTGTTGTCAATGAAATTGGCCCAGAACCTAGCATGGGCTCTGTGGTAAGGATCCGAGGGCAACAATGGAGCTCCATTATTGCCTTTCCAAACCTCCTCAATGTATTCCAAAATGATGAGTGACTCATAGATGGGCCCAGAACCGAGACTTTCTTGTGAACTGGGTTCATCTCCAGAAGCTCTGAGACTTTATTTAACATTATTATTAAAAAAAAATCATCAATTTTAAATAATAATAGTTATTATTCTTTATTATTTCATTTACATTCCAAAATTAATATTAATTTAAATTAGCTAAATACAATATTAAACGACATTGGAATGTTCGTCGTCATGGGAATGAGAGGAAGTTGGCTGTAGCCTGTAGGTATTTGCAGAATCTTCTGTTTATCTACGATGACATGTGCTATGTCGTTTTGGAGAAGGATGTTGTACATTGGTATATCTGGTCACTATTCTTTAATTACCAAAAAGAAAATATATTGTATAAAATTAAGACAGTTATTTTTATAATTATATATTACAAGATAGACAAAACATGTTTCAAAAGACATATAAGTTATTGATTAAGATGCTATATATGCTCAAATATATATATATATATATATATATATTTCATTTTGATCTATTCAAATTTGACTTAAATACAATTTGATTGTTTTGTCTTTTAATAAATTTTCAACTTCTTTTGAAATTTTAAAAAATTATTATTTTTTGTTCTATTGTGCCATTCATATTTATGGAAATATTATTATTTATATTTTGATAAAATTATAATTACTCCAAAAATAAAAATAAAAAGAATTCTAAAAATGGTCTTGGAAAAAGTTTAGTAGTACCCAACGATGCAACGCGTCATTTCGTGCATTGTGGGATAAGAGTTTTTAGAGATCAATATAACAATTTGTTAAAACAATCGTCAGATGTTTTTATTTAGAAATTTATATGTGA